>RPOG01004941.1:0-38173 GCA_008086565.1 Thalassoma bifasciatum | reverse complement strand
CTGTGCAGGCCGCGCTGCAGAGAGACGCCTCTGGTATCATTAACAATCTGAGGTAAACACAGCAGCTCTGGGGCTCTGGAGCTGACCTCCAAAATCACAGTCACTGAAAAGGTTTCATCCTACGGTGAGAAAGGTGCCGATGTGTTTATCGACTTCATGCGATCAGATATGATGCAGGAGGAGCCCACAATGCAGTGACTAACAATGCAACACTCTCCCACGCAGAATCACGCTGCATATACTTCACACAAGCTGGGGGTCAGAGGTCACATCTTGAAAGTGCCACTCCCTGATGAGAGAACATTTGCTGCTGCGAGGCAGATGGCAAAGTTAGAGCACAACAAAGCTCTCTATGTTTGCTTGTACTCTGTTTCACCGTGCAGAAGTTCTTTGTAGAGGGGATCTGCTTTGAAACGTCGGCCAAAGCTAACAAACATTAGTGAGGTGCAACTGCCAGAAGTGAAGATGATTTTGCTGCACCCCATCCCTCCAAGCCCCGGAACACCGCCTGCCCTTCTCCTTCATTATCTCACTGTGATTACGTAACACGCAATCTGGGATTGCATCACTGCTTTTGGAGTCCAGTGCATATATTTTTCAGAGCAGAGAGCTTATCCTTGTACTCTGCTCATTTCCATGTCCCTGGCATGTCAGATAGCATCAGAGAGAGGCTGCACTGTATTATGTTATCTCCAAATCTCATGCAAAACAAAACAGAGTGGATGCAGAGCAGAAATGAGGTACAAACTATCTCTGTGTTGGACTGATGGGATCTTGTGCAGATGTAGCCGACTGAGCAGGGAAAGCTCGCAGAGACTATGACAGAAAGTGTTACCCAAACAAAAACAGAGTTGCTGAAAGAGGTTTCACTTTGCTTTCTTCCTTTTTTTCATATTCAGGGATGTGGAAGGTTGTATGTTTGCCTGATCTGTGATATGTCTCATAGAAAAACACACCAAGACAAAACACATCCAACAATACAGACACCAGAGGAAAGATTAAAATCACAAAGACTACAGATTTAAGTATGTAGGTCCAAAATACATTTGTTAAAACAAAAGCAAATATTATATAACCATGATCATGTTTTGTTGTGTTTAACCCTTTAACTACCCCAACAAGAAAAAAAGGAACAAAAGTATTTTTTGTTTGCATTTCTTGTTATGAGTGAGTATTAACCACAATCTTTTTTCTTCTTTTTTTAAACAAACCTTTTAGTTTTAAAAATATTGACCCCTTCCCAATGGCTGAAGTTTCACTTAGTGGTTATGGTATGAAATTTGGTACAAATAGATTTGTGTTTAATTTGGCGTAAATTTTTGTGTTCTATTCTTTATTTCATATTTCTCAATGCATAGTTTCACAACCCATGCATGGTTATATGTAATTCATTTTTAAGTCTGTTTTCTTTGTCTTAATTGATATATGGGCGTTTGGGAGGGAGGTTTTGGATGCAGGTAAATTTCAGTTTTGTAAAAATGTTGTATGCTATGTCGTGTATGTCTTTGTTACCTTCTACTGGATACTGTGAATTCCCCTCGGGATCAATAATCAATCAATCAATCAATCTATCTATCTATCTATCTATCTATCTATCTATCTATCTATCTATCTATCTATCTATCTATCTATCTATCTATCTATCTATCTATCTACAAATACCATAAATGGTAGGAAAAAGAAGAAGAAGAAATTAATTTCTCATAAACATCTAGGGCATTGAACTGTTTTGATTTCTGTAAGTGCCACAAAATTTTCAGCAATGTTATTTCAACCAAGAAAAATACTGCATGAAACAAAGAAAAAATGCTATTTGTAAATTTTTCATCTTGACTGAAGTGTAACAACTAATAATTCTCACATTCATTTTTACCTGTGATCGAATGCTACTGTGCAAAACATTCATTTTGCATGGAAAAAAATAAAAGAACAAAGGCACATTTGAATGCCTTCAATATGTTATCTCAACAACTCGACTGTGGTTGTGCATCACAATAAAAGGCTCAAGATCTATTGCATACAAAGTGGTAGAGATGGCTTTGAGTTAAGTTGGGCAATCCTATTATTGAAATGTTGTAACTCAACATGTGCTAAACCATTTTGTCAAGTAGGTAGTTAAAGGGTTAAAGTGATATTTAGCAGTTTTGTTGTAATGTGTGATGATGCCACCAGGTGAGGTGACCTCGTGACTCTGCTACACAGCTATAACATTGCGCAAATTTACATTTTGCACTGTTGGATCTTAGAAAGGTTCCAAGTGGCGTTTCAAGAATGCAAAAAGTAGAAATGGGAGTGAGACAAGAAAAACTATTTTATTTAGTCTTACGCTGCATGTTAGGCATCTTAATTATTCACAAGGTTGATATGAATTGTAGACAGATAGCTCGGTATTTTGTTTAGTGTTACACAGTCTGTTAAACATCTTAATCATCCTCAAAGATGATATGATAGCTGTGGCTCCAGCTTTGGTGTGTGGCCTGTCAGAACCTTCACCTAGTTACATGCTCTGACAACACTCACACACTTTGATGGTACATTTCTCTCAAGTCTGGTGATAGCTGTGGGCTGAGACAGCTGTGTCAGTCATTGTTGATGGCCAATTATATTCTGGTGTTTAGGTAACTCAACCTCTGTAAAGGCGTAGCCAATGAGTGTTATAAATGCACAATATCCCTTGATATCAGGGCTCACTCTTTGGGAGAGACCAGCGCTGTAAACTTTATCTGTGACCTGGATAAATGCTGAACTTAGGAACTGTTCTTCTTCACGTGATTTTTGGGAGGTGATGGTCTAAAGAACTGGGTAATTTTTCACAAGACCACAGCCTTCAAAAGAAAATCTGCACAAAAATGTGGATTCAAGATCATTTCTGTCAGGTATTCACACTGTCATGACCTCCTGATGGTAAAAGTGGAAAATAAAACCTTTCTCTCTTTGAACCTGGGTGGATGGTTGAGCTGTATAATCACTGATCATGATCTACTTTTTCCTTCAATGAAACAATGGAGCTAACGGTTGAACAGGGGCATCAAACGGTGGCTGGCTATGTGGAGATGTTGCAGGGGGCGTCTTTCATGACTGAGAGCCCTAGTCTGTGTACTAATGACGAGGTTTTTCAACAAGACAACTCTGCAGCTCGCAATGGCTGCCTGACGAAGGACTTCTTCTTCTTCCAGGGGAATAATCTCACTCTTTTTTGTCTCATACCTATTTCTTCTTTTTGCATTTTGAACCTCTACTCAGAATCTTTATAAGACCCAACAGTGAAAAATACAAATTTGTGAAATTTTCCAACTGGTCTTCAGGTTTTGATCAGGCTGTGTATGATTTCATACCTGGCCAGCGAAGAAGCCACAAACGCCAATAATGCAGAGGATGTTGAAGACAGCTGAACCCACAATGGTTCCCACACCCACGTCACCTTTAGTGATAAACACCCCTGAGGAGAGATGAGCCAGGAAACACAACATTATGAAAGGTAGACAGTAGAGCTACAACTGGAGTGTCAAAACGGAGAAAACTCATCCACATTGGTGACACACAAACAATCAAACCTACATTAAAGGAAGAGGAAAAGCTTTTTAAACAGCTGGTAAATCATGGAGCTGCTTTGATTTGTCTCCACAAATCAGAGGAGAGTTGAATCTCTGAAGCCCGGTCTGTAAGTATAATTAGCTTTCCATATAAAGAACAAAGTGATGAAACGTGACGCTCCTGCCTTTGAAGTAACACCCTTCATATTGTTGCTCTGGACAGATGTACTACACTCAGAGTTATGTTGATCAAAGAGAAAACACATGGCCTTTCCTGCTCATCAGCATCTCCACACAGTTCGTTACATAAGATGAATTTAATGTGATTCTGTATATTGAAAAGAGCGTTTGTTTACTGAGTTTGTCCCGGGATGAAAACATCATTCACCGCATTACACCATTTCAAGGAAATATCTCTACTTTTAGACTTAAGTCCTGTTTCAAACATACTTTTGGGCGTTGGTGGGAAAGAAAAGTGTGGACACTGCTTTCAAAGATTGCCAGCAGCCACAGAACAGGTGCAAGTTAATCCTCACGGTTTTTAGTGCTTACTCAAAGAACATCCAATAAGAAGCGTTGATTTTCACTGTCTTCTAAAAGCTGTTGGTAAAAGTATTGGACAGTGTGAAAAAGGATCCTTAAAGAGATAAAACATTTAGTTGGGGGGTAAGATGCTTTTTCCAAAACAAAGCAAGCAATAAAAAACAGTGGTTGACATTCACATAACACATAAACTGTTGGTCCTCCATGTCCTTTGGTCATTATTTATAACTCAAAAAAAATTATTGATATAGGTGACCCAATACCACTTTTTTTTATCTTCTGATACGATACCAATATCAAAGCCTGGCCGACACCAGTGTCAATATGATACAATATCAGCATGAAAGGTGTGACGTTCAGCTCTATTTGTTGTTCTAGGCCTGGATAAGTCTTGGATGAATGTTTAGAATGAATGTTTATGAATTAAACTTCTCGAGGTCTGTGCCACCACAGAAAACTTGTGCACAACAAGTTTTGCACTCAGCTGCAACACCGCAAAAACTGAAATCGAAGCAAGTCATCATGTCTTATTTTTGGTAAAATTTGTCTTATTATTCTTGATTTGAGTCACATTCACAAAGACCAGGTCATAAAAATGCCTTATTTCAAGTTTTTTTAAATACAAAAATTATGTCTGAATTGCTTGTAACAAGTAAAAAAAGAAAATCTGCCATCGGGTAAGAAAAAATATGGAGCCCCCTAAGGGTCAAGGAGGGATGTTGTTTTTTTCTAAGACTTTTGCGTTCCCTTGCAATACCTTTTTGTCCTCAGATCTTTCTGATTCACGTTTTCACTTTCACTCAGGTGCACCTAAAATGGATCAGTTCAATCCAGAAAAGTTAGAAAGATAGAGAATCAATATGATGATACATAATGATCAATAACTCATCATCGGAGCATTTCAGGAACAAAACCAACATATCTTTGCAGTCACAGCAATGTTGACTGCAAGCTAATTTTCTCAAAACAAGTCATTGCTTCATGCTGGGAAACCTGCACTGGCCGCAACAAAGACCGTCTGCAAATTACAACATGGAAAAAAAGACCAAAAGGGTTTTGCAAGGGAACGCAATAGTCTTCCAAAATATTAACTTGCAATGACCCTTAGGGGCCTCTGTAAAAAAAGTTATTTGTATGAAGACATTTTTCTTGTCTTATTGGCAGATTTTTTTTGACTTGCATCTTGACTTATATATCAGTTTGCTATCTGGGTAGGTGGGGTAGCTGTGGACATCAAAGTACACAAGGTGGGCTGAGTGAAAGGAACATCAACCATGTGTAAGAAAACAGTCACAACACAATGACAAACCACTTTGCTTTATCAGTAAATCCTTAAATCCTCAGGGACAGTTTGTTTGTATATCAACTGAGGGGGTCGGTAAAATAAATGTTTAGTGAGCAGGTTGTTATGTGAAGCAGAATCTAAACATGAGCAGTCAAAGCTCAACTCTGTCCTTGTTTCCTCTAGTGAGTGCTCCTTTAATTTAGGATTTCACTTCTACTGAGAGACATGATGGAAATTGTTTCATCTGTTCATTTCTGTTTTCATTCTTTCTTGATGTTTACTCATTAATGGAACATTTCACAGCCTCACACTCACAAACCATGAACAAAATAACCACCAAAAGAAGACAAAAAAGTGCAAATTTGGCCAGAAACATAACTTTCAAGATATTTGGAAAGTTTCTTTTTTTGTTGTTGATTGAGAGTTGAAATTACTACACCCTTGTTTCTTGCATTTTCTTCTGCTGTGCAAAAATAATGTTATTTTTTTTTTCCATCTCTGGGTCTTTTGAATGTCTTAATTTGATTCTAAAAAGTCTGCAGCCTCCCTGTTTGGCATGTCATTACTCTTTTTGTCAGTGAAGTCTGGTGGCTTTGAGGGGAGCAATGTCTGGACTGTGTTCAAAAAAAGAGGAATTTACAGTTAGGGACACTTAGTTTTCAGGCTCATTTCCCAGCAGGACTTTTGTTGCAGTGATTGAATATCTTCCCCAAGCTGCAAACTAGATCTTCATAACCTACTGAGCACTTGGGCCTCAAAATGTATACAAACACAGTTTATTCAAAGCACCAGGATCAACTTTTAATGTATGTCATTCGTCACACTGCAATGCTAAAACAAAAGGACCCACTGACCATTTTAACATTAGTAGTTCTGGTTACCTATGATGGAAGTGAAGAGTTCGGGGGCTGAGCTCCCAGCAGCCATGAAGGTAGCTCCTGCGACGTCCTCACTGAGGTTGAGACGCTACCAGAAAGAGAGCAAAGACAAATAAAGAGTTAATATTTGACGCAAAAGGGTGACATGTTTTAAGCATTTTTAGTATTTTTTAGCATATGGGCAGACTAAAACTTGTGTAACAAATGTGTCCAGAGCAAAAACCTGATTTCATTAAAACACATGTGTATGTTGAAGGAGTTAAATTAGTTATAAATAGTTATGAATAGCTTGTATAGCTCAGCTATGCAGAAGTGACAGAGGTAAGTGCAAAGTAGAGTCAGTTCTAGCAGACCACTCTGTGTGTTCACTTTTTATCAGCTCTGTGGTTGTTATATCTATCTGGTTGGCCAATAGTTTTAGCTTAGCACATTATCACAAAAAGCTCAGCCCATGTTTTAGCCTTTAGCTTGTGTTTTATCACTCTCCTGCTTAACTTTCTTCTGCTCTCTGGTCCCTCTACTATCAAAAAGTCAAGCTCTAGCATCAAATATTACTAATAAATAAATCCAAGAAATTATCTTTCTCTTCCAACTGCTAAACTTTCTCAGATGGCATTGGCCTAAAGCAATTCAGTGTAGTTGGATCTGATAGGGAAGTTGAGAATTAGCATTTAGAAACAACCTATTTTGGTGCTGATAATCTCAATTTGTATTATGGATCATGATCAGGCATTTTTCTAGATATGAGACTTTTTCAAGATCACTTTGAGTTTCCTCACAGTCCCTTTAAAGGTGGAGTCTGCAGGATTTTTTTCATTAATGTTTACATTCTAATATCCAAACTGGGCTCCTCTTTTGTGACTCAGTGCCAGCAGAAGCACATGCTCACTGCCGCAAATCATAGCAGATGTCTGTGGCTATGTGAACACACTCACCAGTCCAGCGAGCACCTGCAGCATCATGTTTCTAGGTGGGTGAGACTTAAGAGCCTAACACCTGACTTCCTGCAGGTAAATGAGGCATCCTGCAAATACTGTATCTCTCTTTTTCCACATGTTGCGGTCACTATGGTACCAGGGATAGCTTCTCCTAGTCACTATCTGTCAGGATCCTGATTTTGAGTTTTTTTGGTTCCGTGTATTTTCTGTGTTTTTTCTTCGGGTTTTTGGGTTTTGTTTAATGTCCGTTCATTGCTATGTCAACCTCTGTCTGGCCTAGTTTGTTGTCTCTTGCGTCTCCCCTGGATTTTGGTTTTTGGATTCCTTTTTTAAGGTTTGAGCTTCTTAGTTTTCCTTGTGACATTTTTTAGTTTTGTTTGAATAAAGACTTTCATTAAGTAAAAAGTCCTCCTCCTCCTGTTTTTCCCCAGTTCCTCATCGTGACAGAACGAACGGACAAAGACTGAACTGAAGACAGGGATTAAATAGTCATAAACTTATCAAACCCACAAGACACAGGTGAAACACATGAGGGCAATCACAGGGGAGGGAAACCCAGGACCAGGAAGTGAAACACTAGGAGCAGGTACAAACACAAGAGAAACCCAAAAACACAGAACCAAAAAACTTAAAAGCAGGATCCTGACATTATCAACACACAAAATCACATGCCAACTGGTCGCTCTGTGATTGGCTGGTCACCACCCATAACCATTCCTACTCTCCACCAAGAAACGTCCCGAGTCAACCAAAAGATCAACATACAGACAGAAGGAGGGGGTTGAAGCAGACACAGACACTGACACACATTTAAAGAGGCCCATAAATGACAATTGAGCGGGGTTATTCCAGTAAAAGTTGAGATTTTGTTTTGTTTTGTCTTTTTAGAGGAATCCTGCAGACCCTACCTTTAAAAAAACAGCTAAGAGGGGACAGGTAATAAAGGGAGTAGAGAGGATGACATACAGCCGGGGGATTTGGTCAAAGTTGAACAAATAACCAATGAAGCGAGGGCTATAGCCTCTGTACATGAGCGTGAAGTTAGCCTCAAACACAGGAGTGCTGAAACCTGAAGAAAACAACACAGTTAATGTACCTGAGGGAGAACTTTAAGAGGAGATCTAAGCTCAATTCAGGGACTGAGTGAGGATGAGTTGTTTGTCATGCCCTTGACAATAGTCAGGAACAAATATCCTCAATGTCTTCCTCTTTTTTCTTTATTTGTTACCTGTCTGTCATTTATGTGTGATATAGAAAGGAAAATGTGTCAGAGCAGGTTTTCAGGACCATTAAGAGCTCACATTCTCACCTCACACAGTTTCTCCAAGGAGGGGACGAAGTAGTCATCACAGACGAGCGCCAGGGCACAGAACATGTAGATCGTCTGTGGAGAGAGAGAGGAAGACAGAGAGAGAGGGGGATGAATATTACAGGAATCAGTGGAGTGTGAACATGTTGCTGCTGTGATTTCTACAGATGATACCACAGGGTTTAAAGACCACAACAACACTGATGAGAGCCCTCCAGCTGTCAACATTTTAATTCGATGACAACCACCCTCATTTTCCTGCCTTTTTCCCTCTTTATTTTGACCAAATCTCTGTCTGCATCTCGAACGAGGAGCATCTCCACGCTCCGAATGCGACATTAAATTTAGATTTAATTGCCATGAAAAATGAAGCAGCGAGCGAGTAATTGAAGGCTAAAGATACAGAGGTCTAATCCGATGAAAATGCAGAGCAGCACATTAACAGAAGAGACATCAAATATTCATGAATAACATGACTCTGGGACCCTGCTGCTCACATTTTAAACAAGGGGGGGGGCAGCTTTTTACTTTTTAAACTTCCTGGTAACAAGACCACATGGTGAGATCAGGTGTTTTGAATTTGACAAATAAGATAAACTGGAAAAAAGCAGCTTGAACCAAGACCTGGGTGTCACTGCAGACTCAGTTTAAAGACCCAGATCTAACGCATTAAATGAAATAATGTGGATTAAATATTAAAAACAACTTGAACAGTCTGGGACTAACTTGGCAGTCATGATTTTTATTCATCTTTGGCTTTAAGTTACATTTTTATTTTACCTTTTATTTTTCTTGTCCTACAAACTCAATTCTCATCAGTTTTATCATCTTTAACACTGATGAAAAATGGGTTTGTATATATCTTTAATGCTTCTTACAGCTTCAGCTCTGTGGTTACATGAGCAGCTGACTTCTCACTGCTGTGAATCTCTAAAACTGACGTATCTAGTGCAGAGTATGACGTCATGATAGCAGCAAAAACATGCCAGTTGTAATCATATTGAAATTATATTGCTTTAAGTCTTCAACAGCATGCTGTAACCTAAATAAATTATTAATACAAGGCTTTGTTGAACTCTATAACAACAGGATCAGTTCTTATCAAACACTCTACAGAATAATCTTATCCATCTGTAAAAATCTGGTTTTGTGATTTGTGTTATCACATTTTGAGCTTTGGATACGAGTACAGATCAAAACAGTGCATCAAAGATAGAGATAGGTTACTTTGGCTCAAAGAGCTGAGAAAATGAGACAGAAATTGAAGATGGAAATGGAGTGAAGACTTTTCAGAGTGGGAAAACAGTGTCTCAAATCACCTCTCATTTAATTTCAGGCCAAATTTGACTTTTGAAGGAGGTCACTTATGAAGTTCTCCAAAGTTATCTGTAATGATCTGCACCTCGTGTTGCTCCAATATCATTTCATGCACATCCAAAATCAGGCCTGAGGACTCATTGTGGCTCAAGAGCCATTTCATACTGTCCCCAGATTTTGTCTTGCAAATTTATAAAATAATGTCTCTGAAGTTAATCATTTCCCAAATGATTTGCACAATCACATTTTCTGTCAAAGTCGCAAACTAAACTAAAGTATATCCAGCAACGTCTCACTTGAGTACATTTGGACTGTGCTTAGGCTATTTGTATAAAGCTTAAGTTCTGCAAAAACTCAACAACTCTTACAGCTGATGTCTTTAAATGATTGTTTCTATCATGATGTGAAAATGTGAGAGTTTAAAAAACCACATTAGAGGAAACAAGACAAGATTAAAGTTACAAAATGGAGCATAAAAATGGATCAGAAATATTTGATGCCAAAATGATGTTTGAGGTCAAAATAGTCTGAATATGAAAAATAATCCTGATAAAATCCAGATACCGATCCTGCCATAAAAACATCCTGACATATTTTATCCATATTGCCCCCTAATGGAGAATATTTTCCTTGGTCAGAAGCAGAGTTTGCTGATGTTTACGTAGCATGTAACACTACAGAAACCTGATTGAGGGACAAGTGAGCTTTGATTTCAACACACTAATGATGATACAAGGATGTTTGAACACATTAAGTGTCTGAGTTTTACAGAAATCACTAAAAGAAAAAAAGCAGAGCATTCTTGGGTTGCTTGTACGGTGAATACAAATGTCAGTTAGAACTGCTGGTACTTTTTTATAAATGTGGCCCTCTTTGCAAAAAGTTTGGATATCCCCCATTTCAAAAAAATTGGGTTTAATTCTCTGAATGTTAAGTTGTTACCACCAGTGATATATTTTTGACAATAATTGACAGATGAGTAAACTCAATCAAACTTATTCTCAACTTCTTACAAGAACATTAAAGCTACTATGGGTAACGTTCTTTGAGGACTTCGGCACCTCCGATGGTCAAAAGGATCCATTATATCCCTTGTCCTGTACATGTGTAATGTATTTTTTCAGCCCAGGTCTTAACTGTTTTCTTTTAACGGTCAAACATGACCATAGCATCCCCTACAAATATTATAAATAATACAAATAAAGAACATATCATTCTTCTTGCTGATGGTGTCTTTTAGTTCTGTAGATCTTGAGGCGTTAGTGTAAATTTTAAGTAGAATTTGTGGTTTTCAGACATTCAAATAATGGTTTTACAATACAAAGTATTTTGAATTTTCCCTTTAATGACCTCATAAGAGTCCGATATGGCTGGAAGTTAAACACAGATTTTGTTACACTGTCTGTTGATGTTGTGTTTTCCTCTTCTCAATGCACAAACACCCTCAGTGTATATTTCTTTCTGACATTTAATATAACAAACACTCCGCAGAGACAAACAGTGACAGGACGGGGATGAGCGACGGATTGAGATGATCAAGAGAGAAAATGTCAGGTAGTCACGACAAACTGTCTGAGAATGTGGGAACAAAGGGAAGCATGAATATTTTTGTGCTTTGTAATAAACCTTTCAGAGACCTGCTCACACCCCGCGTGGCGAAAAGAGTGAGCGCCGCTTTTCTTTTTTGGCTTCAGGATGAGTCACGTTTCACTTTGCACCAAGAGTTCTTTTGTTTCTTTCTTCTGAAAGCAGGTAAAATTGTTCTCAACTGAAAAAACATCTGCATGAGAGCTAAGACTGAGCCCACACACTATCAGCATGTGATGGTGTTGGTATGTAGAGAAGGATCATGAAAGTGTTCTTAAACAGCAGTTTTCACAGTGTCATACGGAGAGTTTCAGGCAATGTCCTCACAATGTGCAAAGTGTACTCTTCTTAGGGCGGAAAATATAAGCTTTTTGCCCCCAAACAGATTCAAGCAGACACGTGTGAGGATCTGTTTCTGCAATGAAGTGCTCTCTAGATTATTGTTTCAGTAAGGTCTGATTTCAGACAGGGCACAACCCAGGAGTCAAGCGAGATAGTTGAGAGGCTGTTTTCAGATTCAGATTCATTTTATTCACCATTGCACAGGTTTCAGAGCAACAATTTACATTTCAGTTACATCCCATCCAAGAAAGATTAAAAAAGACAGAGACACATAACGGGGGGAGGACAGGAGCAGGGAGAACTGTTGGGTCACCAGCATGCCCAGAGCCCTGTTTCATTTGAAGGAAAAAAGAATACAAGAGGAAGGAGGAGGGGAGAAAAAAACAAATATCAGACTCGGCCCAGGGGGTGGGGTGGGGGCACAGTTTGGCATTAGGAAAGAAAAACATGTCTGCTTTATAATGAAAACAATAAGCGCTTTTAAAAATGAAATGCTAGGAACTCTTGTTTCAGGAACTAAATGGTTCCTAAGGCCCATTGATTTATGATGCCAAACAAACAAGTGTGTCACGTATGGTACTTGTGCCATGAGGGCAGTGATAACCAGATGAAGACCATAAAGAAAAGACGACAACATGAAAGGTGACGGACAGACCTGACAGGAGACTTAGCATGTGCTGGTTTATCAATACAAATGGATCTGAAAATATTTGGAAGGAGACAAGCGCTTCAAAACGCTAAACATGCAAAAAGATGGATCAAAGTTGTTTGCTAGTAGAGCTTGACCTATGATACAGATTAAAGAGTGACTTTGTTAACTGGGTACTTTCAGCCGGATGCACTTTTCTGGGGTTCAAAAACTTCAGTTCTCACTGTACACTTGAGAATAACTCAGGTACAACACAATCATGTGTGTTTACTGTCTGGTGCAGAGAACTATTTAAGTTGGTATTTCTTATTTTTATTAACTAATGTGCCTAGCCTTAATACTAAAGCAAAGAAACTTGCATTATGAAAGATTGGGCTGATTTGACAGACAGGTTGGTGTGTGACAGTTGTTTCTAATATGAATTAAAAATATCTCTTTGAAAACACCGGTTAAGTCAGAGAGACCACTTCACATATTTTTTTTTCTATTCACTGTGCCCACAGCCTGTTGCACCCCAGCCCCAACCTCTGACAAAAAAGCAGCAAATCATAATGATTTTACATTTAAAGGCACTATGAGGCACTATGTCCGGGAAACTAGAGCTTTTCTCGGATGATGACTGCGTTTCCCATGAGCACCATCACCTACTGTCTTAACGACGGGGCTCTTACCAAGGCATGTATTTGTTTTGAAGCAAATAAATAAATAAAAAGAAGATCTTTCTGACACTACTTTGAGACAATTTTTCCCCAGGGTGCAAAATATAATGTATTTAATAGTAGTAATGCCGAGATATTGTTTGAAAACAATCAAATGTACTAAACCCAGATTGTAGTTAAGTGTCCAGAAGGTGAGAAGACTATTTGTTTGGTGTTAGCCCAAACAAACAGAAAAAAAAACAAAAACAAAAAACTACTGGGTAATGATTAAGAAATACAACATGGTCTTTGTTTCACAACATCTGAACACTGACTTGTTTTTTCCTAATGAATAAAGCCCTGTGTCTTTGAATAAGTGCCTTGTTATCTGACCCACTGTTCACCCTAAACCAGCACCTGAAGCTATTTTATTTCCACTTCATCATCATCTCTTATATCATGTTAAACCCCTAAGGTGGCTGATATTAACTTCGTGTCAAATAACACTATCAATTACTTAAGTGAAAGCACAAACTGTAAATAAAATCAGCTTACAACATCCCATGAGCAGCACATGACCATGGTGGGGTCATTCCAAAGGGTCAAAGGTCATGTTATCAGTGGCCGGTGGTGAAAAATATTCTAGGTGGGGGTGTGCCGAACTCTGTTTTTGAGAACCATCCCACCATTAGACAAATCGATACAAACTGCAGGACGCCAGTGCTTTGTGAAAAAGTGTTATTATTATCATTTAGAAATTAATTTTCCTTTAAATTGCCTTGTTGCTAAACAGTTATATGTCTTTATTCTGCAGTTTCAGCATCAGACGTTAACAAGTCATATACAGTGCTGTCTCGCTGCAAAGTGGCGCGGCCGGTAACAACAAAAGTTTCTATCTTTCAATTCAATTCAGTTCAGTTCATTTCAATTCATATAGCACATTTAAATCAACAACAACAATTCACCAAATTGCTTCACATATGGACAGCAGCATCACTGGGCAGCATTTGTCATCAGCAAGACATGACATTAAAACCATGACCACATGTCATTAGATGCAAACTTGAAACATGACGAATTCCTATAGCAAAATAAATAAATAGATAAAAAAATAATAAGGATAGTAATAATAATGATGAAAACAATATTTGAAAAATTGTTATATCCTTTTAAGCGTAGCTGAGTTTTAACATTTAAATGTTCTGTTTCTGTTCCATTTTTTGTAATCAACCCCACACACACACAAAGACACACACATGCACACACACAAAACTAACACTATTTTGAAAATGATTTGGCGGTCCACTTGGAAATAACTGATCTAATCAAAGCAGTTTTTAAGACCTGCTCAAAGTATGAAAACTTTCAAATCGAGATCAATTCAACCTGAGAGAAAGAGAGTTAGTTTTCCTCTGTTTTACATATTTATTTGTATCTGCAGAAAAAAAAATCTATTTTTCTATAACTATACAAATAAATCACTTTTAAGTCAATTAAGTCATCTTTGACTGATATTTTGTATCATATTGTGTCTTTTGTCACTAGTTTGATGGGCTGGTGTGTAGTGAGAGGATGGTTTTGGGCTCTGTTCACTCTGTCAGACTTGTGTCCTCATCACCTGCTCACTATACTCATATTATCCCTCAAAGATCATGTGTTTTGTTTATTTCCCTGTAGCTCTCTGACATGCTAACTCCTGAATAACAGCAGTCTCTGAGTTGTTGGTCGGTCGTGTTTGTTCACTTTTATCTGAGTTTTCAGCCCCTGATGTTGTGTGTCAACTCTCATAATTGTCAATTTCATTGTGGGTAAAAAAAATTAAAGAAGGGAACATTAAATTAAAGCAGCAGGTGTCTTTATACAGCATGAATTCTGTGTTTTTGTATAAAACTAGCAAAGCCTGAGAGCTGTTGATGTTTGAAAGATGCTGCAGAGAAACAGAAAAACAACAACGGAACCCTGATGACAGAGTCGACGTCTGTGATGTTTAGAATCTTGTCTGTGTTTTAAGTGAACTGTTGATTCTTCACCTTCACTTCACCTTCACTACTCGTCAGAGATAGCTGAACACCTTTTGAGAGATCACTTTGTTGAGAAAACTTTTGACCAACATGTCGCAGAACTTGGAGGACTTTGAGGTTAAAGAAGGCAGCGTGCTGGCGAGCAGCTCCCAACTTTACCTCGTCTACAAGTTCATCGGGAGAGGATCCTTTGGCAGAGTCGCCCAAACGGTTGATTTGTGCAAAATGAAACCTGTGGCCATGAAAATCCTCAAAGCCAAGAAGAGCAGCGCCGCCAGGAGGGAGATTGAAATGCTCCGTGCTGTGCAGGTCCTCGACCCCGTTAAGACCAACCTGGTTCAGTGCTTGGACATGTTTGAGTGTGCAGGACTCACCTGTCTAGGTATTTAGACTTTTTATTTATAAGATCATTTTTTCTTTTTGCTGTCTGGAATAAGCAAAGTCTTACTGATCAGTTCAATACTGGACACAAAACCAACACCACCTGTGAAATCCTCCTTCTCAAACCTTTGTTAATGCGGTTTCAGACTCTGTTCCTCGCTGCAGAAACTGAAATCTAAGCAAGTCATCATGTGTCAATTTGAGTAAAATTTGTCATATTAATCTTGATTTGAGCTACATTCTACTGATAAGTCCAGGAAAATGTCTAATTTCAAGTTATTTAAAGACAAAAATGAGGTCTGAGGTCTGAAAGACATTTTTCTTATTCCACAATTTACAACAAATAAGACGTAATGACTTGCTTAGATTTCAGTTTTTGCAGTGATCACATTTGATTTACAGCCATGACACTGTTTCTTTGATATTTCTTTTTTTGTTGTTGTTCATGTTAAGTTGATACTCTGTTGTTGATCCTTGTTGATCAGGATTTCTTCAGAGATACTAAAGTCATATCTTGTGTCTTGCAGCCTTCGAAATGCTGGACCGGAGTCTCCTGCAGCTCATGACGGAGGGGGAGCCTCTTTTGATCTCTGAGATCCGTCCCATCACCCAGCAGCTCCTCACGGCCTTTAAGGCTCTGAAGACCATCGGTGTGATCCACTGTGACCTGAAGCCTGATAACATCATGCTGGTAAACCACCAAGACCAGCCCTTCAGAGTCAAACTCATCGACTTCGGCCTGGCCATGAGGAGCTCTGAGGTGAGGGATGGGATGACCATCCAGATCAAAGCCTTCAGAGCCCCTGAGGTCTTCCTGGGTCTCCCTCTCTCTGAGGCGGTGGACATGTGGTCCCTTGGGTGTCTCCTGTGCTTCCTCTACACCTCCAGCCGCCTGTTTGGGGGCAGCTGTAAATATGAGGTCATGAAGAACATCGTGGAGATCATAGGACAGCCCTCGGACCACCTCCTGGANACTGTCCACCTGATTTTCCACCGAACTGTCCACCGAACTGTCCACCGAACTGTCCACCTGATTGTCCACCGAACTGTCCACCTGATTTTCCACCGAACTGTCCACCTGATTTTCCACCGAACTGTCTACCTGATTTTCCACCGAACTGTCCAGCTGATGATCCACTTGATGGGTCACCCAAAGAACTGGCTCCTAAAACAGAAAGAAGGAGCCGATGGAGAAGGTTCAAGAAGTTCTGCAGCAAAGCTGTGAGAAGAGCTTTTGGACTGAGGAAATCCTCCGAATGAGCCTCTTTAACTGAAATGGGCTTTGACTGTGCTTATGTGTGTGTTTGTTTACGTGTGTTTGCTGATTACAGCAAAATGGCAAAATAAAAATGCCCAAAAAACATGGGCTGGAGCAAAAACTGTTGACTACATGATCCATTAGGTCTCAGGTTTAGAGAAATTAAGTTATAATTTTGTATACAAACTTTCAATAAGGTGAAATCCAGGGAACACTTTTATGAAGGTTAAGGTCGATAAATTATAAAAAGTGTTGATAAAATTCCAAAAATTCATATTCTTGGCCAAAAACCCACAGATTCTGAGTTCACAGTAATGGTGGAGAAAAGGAAGCGGAAAATGTTCTTGTTTTGGAAACTCAACTTCAAAAATGAATCAGGAGGGTTGCTTATTTATCACAATAATTGAGTTTTAACTGAATGGTTTAAGTTGTCAAAGTGCAAAGAAATTTTTGGTTGTTGAAGAAGAAGAAGGAGGAGGAGAGGTGAGTTTCTTGTTGGTTTGCACAAGTACTTAATATTGATAGTATTTTATGATGGGGACTCACAAACATTTCACAAGCATGAATCCATCACATACTTTAAAATTATCAGGAAGACATGAAGTGAAATTGGAACAGACAACAACAAAAGCGAGAGTCAAAATCAGTGTATGGTTTCAATTCTGGTAGTCATCAACGAAAAGGTTCAGTCTGAAGGATTAAGCTGCTGAAGTTAGCTGATTTCTGCTCGACAGGTAAGGGTTCAATGCAGCACTTTTGTAGTCTTTAAACTGCATTGACTCAGCAGAAACTCATATCCACTGGGTTTTCTCCTCATTCAAAGTAACAATGACTGTTAAGTTACTTATCACAAAGGTAACATGGGTATAATCTCTCAACAGGCCTTGACCCCTCCCAACCGCTTAGCAGAGCTTCAGCTCACAAAATTTACTGCCTTTGTTAACTGCAACATGACCAGAGGCATTTCTTTGTGCAAAAATTGGTGGGGCTAAAGAATAAAAGTGGATTTTGCGTAACATGGCACTCGTTGTGCTACATAACAGTAGAACCCAAGTACTCTAACTTCTGTTTTTTTTTGCATTTGAAGATGTCAAGAGTGAGACAGAAAGAGCGAAAGAGATATCAGTGAAAATTGTGAGGGAAGACTGAGTTGTTACTTAAATTACCATCTCAAGTCTATCAAATCAAAAATGTAATATTCAACTCTCATAAACTAACACAAATGGACCATAACCCTTTTTTGGTGCACAACCAAGAAGATCCAAATCTTATTTAGTTGCTCACTCACAACAACATCTCTGCTGTCTCTTTTCAAAATCCCCCAATAACGACACAGCTTACCAGTTGGATACATACAGGACCAGAAAAACATATTCGTATTTTGTCAAGAAATGGGTTGCTACAACTTTTTGAAATTTCGTGGCTTGAATGACAACAGCCATTCACCAAAACTGCTTTGAAGTTTAGCCAATCAAGTCTAAAAATATCACATGACGACTTAGTGGGGCTGCGGGCTGCCAGCTCCTATTATCATTATTTTTGTGGACATATATTAAACAGTCAAACACTCTGAGTGTGTGCATTACAGTTATCTCACATAAATTATACACTAAGCTGTGAGAGAGGGGCTGGCCCCACCCACACTGACCCTGCAGTAGTTTGCTGGAGATGCAAACCAGGAGGTGAAGGACCTATCATCATTATAATATAAATTCATATAAGCCTTTAAAAAAAACTATGCAATTATCATGCAACAGGCCCAGTTAAAGTCTGTGCTGTTTCATTTGCCCCACCTGCCCCTGATGCCCAGTCACCACTGCATGTTATACTTAAAACTAAAGCATTATCAGAGCTGTCTGAAGCTGGGTGCACAGACACATGGGTAAGTAAAATATAAAATTCTGTTTCTGTTATCTGCATGCAAATATGAAGTCCTTTAATAAAAAAAAAAACTGTTGTGTTTTTTGGAAGAGGATTTTTTTAAGGTGATGATGCAAACAGTAAGAAGATCAGCTGAATATGAGGGGGTGGGGAGCAGGAGAGCAGCAGAACAGCTGCGTAAAAAAAAACAAAAAACACACACACTTTGATATTAAAATTCATGAGGAAAAAAACAAATCATTATACGGTTGAGCTCAAGCTTAATCCAAAATCAGATAAAACACATAATCAATGACAATCTCTGAGTGACAGTACAGTCAGGATAATACAGAGAGAGACAGAACGATCTGATCCAGTGTTTCAATCAACATCTGTGAACCAAAAAGCACTCAGAGACTGTGAGATTGATTGGACGCTAAAGAAAAAGCTTGTGAGGGGACCTTAAAGTAATAATCTGGGACTTTTTCATCTGAACAACTATCTGTTCAGCTGCTGCAGTTTTTTTTCTCACAGCTGTGATCGAGTTGATGGTTCTTACTTTTCCATTTTTCTTTGAAATAAATGAAAACAAAGAAAAGAGTCCCATGCAACCTTATTTAGGAACTACTGTTGCAGGAATTTTGGATTGGGTGCATTTTCTATTTTTCAAACAGTAGGTGAGCAGCTTTGCAGGAACACTGCTGAAGCTGAGGCTGAGGAGGGAAAACACTTTCAGAGAAAGATAAAACACAAATTCTCGGAATAGATGAAGACAATTAAAACATGAATCGTCTGATCCCAGGATGATACATTTCCTCTAATGTGCCGTGTACCAGTGTCAGCAGCTGTTTATCTTTCTGTTAATGCATCTTTTTTTCATCTTTATATCATAAATAATAAATGCTGATAAGCTAGCACGATGTCCTGCTGATTCAAAGAAGAAGAAGTCACCTGTAGGACAAACTCAGATACGTTTTCATGGCCAAATATGAAAATTAGTGCTGGCAGTGCGGTAATGTAGCACTGTTTCTAAGAGAGAGACCAGTTCTGAGAAACAATTCAAATACTTAACAAGAATCTTATAGCCTTTATTGGCTCTGGAAGCTCATGTGTTGAGTCTTGACGAACTTTGGAATTTTCTTTGTGTTGTAAACTGTTTTTTTCAGGATCTACATCAGGTCCTCTCTCTCTTTTTGGGGGGCAGAGTTCTGATTTTATATTTTTATTTTAAGTGTAAGTCTTTATCTTTTGTTTTAAGAAGACACTTTCTTTGTTTAACATTTTGTATACAGAGTCCCTTTCCAGTTTTTTTACATTCACACATAAGTAGAAATTTGCATATCTTCCTTTATCTGTTACTTTTCACACGTATGACACTGCACATTCATTACTACTGTTTACACTCTAAACATTCATTCAACATCCACATATGCTTGCATCACACATTTAAAGGGTTAAACTATGTACGGTGGTTGTGTCTCTTATGAGAGTTAAAGAGGGTGATTGATGGTGGAGTCCTGCAAAGTTTGCTCTCATTGAGGTAATTGTTTCAACTTGCTTATGGCAGATTGAGGTTAAATTTGCTTTTTTGAATTCTCTGGATGTAGGTCAACCTTTCCATTTTAAAGATTTCCAAGATTTTTCTGAACCAGTCATCCCTTGTAAGTGGTAGTGGATTAAGCCATTTTCGAGTGATAGACTTTTTTTTTTTTACCAACAAACCAACAAACATAACCCCAAATATAACCAACCCATTCCCTGTATCCAGAACTACAAGTCCCAACTGCATGTAACACCTGAAGCTCACAGAGGCCAGTTAAGATTAAGTACAAAGTCTTTACAGAAGCAGTCACAAGATCAGCCCGCAGTGCTCTTCTTTAGTCCAGGGTCAAGCCTAGCGATGGCAAATCATGAGCAGGGTGACCTGATCTTCAATGGTTTAGAAAGGTTAAAGGCAACCATCTTCCAAAACTTGGACATTGGGGCTGTGGTGGCTCCAACTGCCACCACCATGTGTTCGTATTTCTTTTGTTTGGGTTTTAACACAGTTTGATTTAGTTTAAGGAAATCACACAATTGCACAATTTTGGTTGAAATAATATCACTTTTTTTTGGCAGTGGTTTTTAAGTTGGGTGCACACAATTGGTTTAGCTTTCCACATTTATTCTAATTGGCAGTTATTAAGTTACTCAGCCTTTGCTTCTCTTTTGTTCTGAGATCTCCCTCCAAAAGGCTGGCGTCCCCTTTAAGATGGTCTTTTAAGCCCGCCCACATGAAGTGGGACTAACCATATTTGGTTTTGTGTTTATCACCAAATGATTTTTTGTTGTTTTTCTTTTCCAGTTAATTGTGGATAATCTATTGTCCCTGTAAATAGTTGTGTTGAATTTATGTTGATTTTCTGAGTTTGTTAGATGTTCAGTTCGTAGTTTTCTTAGTTCCTATCTTTGTTTGTTATGTCGGACTGGTCCTTTGTGTATTTAAGCCCCTTTTATGTTTCATTTAGGTTAGGTCTGTTTGATTCTGTTTGATAAGTTAGGGCTTTAGTTCTTTTTTGACGAGTTGACCTCTTTTAGATTTGCGTTTCTGACACAATTATTTAGGATTTTTGTATTGGTTGGTTTTATCATAAAATCAAAAAAGAGAGCTCTTTTCCCATACACCTTTGTCTGTGTATATGCTTGGTCCCTTACAAGGGCATCCTCCCAGAACTTGTGAAAAAAATTACCAATAGCTTTGGAAGAACAAAAAGAACATATAGGATTGTGGAGCTCCTTAGAAGTTTAATAAACTCTATGTATAAAAATATAATGTGTTTGCTGACGGTCAGGATATCTAGATGCTAATCCCACATTAATTCACACTTTCTCCCTCTCAAACATGGGCATCAGGTCTGAAATATCTTACAACACATCTAAAAACATTTGGTAAAGCAGCTGTACTTTTACAATGAGCGCGATAAAAGACCCTCACGCTCTCATTCATCCTGTTCCCCTGCTCACTTCCTGATTTATTTCTGAAAACCTGTTTGAGGTGTGCGAGACTTCAAGGCATGTCACGGCTCAAACAGCTGCAGACACAGCAGACAGGCTTTTACATCAGGCTCCTAAACTCTGGTTCTCAGTTCCTGAATGTTGAAAAGTAGAGCATTACAGCTGCCTCATGACCACACAGTGTATGTTTTGGTCCTGATGGTCCAGCTCTAATATCGTATGATACTGTCCTCTCTTCAAAGCCAAGTCTAAAAACACCTGCTACAAAAGAACATGGGGTACTTTTACCTTAAAGGTTACACATCATCAAAAAATAGCTTCTGATGACATGCTCTATTTTTGCCCCTTGTTTTTTTATACGTGGCCATCTCAGAAAGGTTACTTTCATTTGCCCCCTCTGCAGCATGAAAAGGCACTCATCCACTGGGCGCAGAGACAGCAGTGATATTGGTTGTAATGTCAGACATGTTGGAGGAACACAATCCACTGAGTGGTTATTAGTCCTGAGTTAATGCTCGGCAAAGTTCTCCGGAGACGCTCGTCTGCTGGTATGAACTTCCATTACTGTCCTCCCCCCCTGAGACACAGCTCAACATGGCTCATCATGTGGTCGTCATGTACCAGAACATTCTACCCACACAGCGCTGCTCGGACATGAGGGACGATGATGGGCTCCATCATTACTTGGACCTCACATATTGACCCCTGCTGAGCCACTCTGGACACTACAGGGACTGCTCATATGTTTGGTGAACAAATGAGAGGAGAGATGAGGCTTGGAAAATGGAGGAGGAATAGAGTGAGATCTTTCAGAAGACACATGGAAATCAAAATCAAATTAAAGCTTTCCCTTTTTTTTCAAAGTCATTGTTACTGGAAGGACTAATCGACTAATCAGATGATGGTTTGTGTAACTTTTTGATGGCTCTTAAATGGTAATCAGCTTTCAAATCAAACATCATTCTTCTAAAATCAGGAAATGTGATTAACAATCTTAATCAAGTCATGTTTTTTGTTTTGACTGTACACTACTTTTTATTTGACACAGGGTAATTCCATTTTAAGAGTTTTCATTGTGAGCGGAGGAAAAGAAAGAGAGGATGGCGGGAAAAAAGATGAAGTGCTTTGAATTGAAGGACTCATGCAGCATGGCTACATCTGAACTGTTAAACTGACTCTACACTTATACACTCATCAGTGATTTAATTAGATACACCTCTTCAACTGACTGTTAACATGAATATCTGATCAGCCAATCACATCGCAGCAAGAGTTTCCAGAATCTATGAAACCAAGAATTAAGGCAGATCTAAAAGCAAAAGGGGTCCAACTCAGTACTAGCGTGATGAAGATTCTATGTTCATAACAGAGAGAAAAACATGGACAGATATCTCAAGATCAAAATCATTGTGCAGAATGTTAAAGGGTAAATGGATTTGTACTTAAAAAAGGGCTTTTCTGACCACTTCTCATCACTTTTACTCTTCGATGGTAGAGGCTGCTGCAGTAAGGGACCATCAATATTAAGTTATCTCACTCATACACATTTACACAACACTAAACAACAATGGAAGCAATTTGGGGTTCAGTGTCTTGCTCAAGGACACTGCAGCATATACAAACCCAGTTGCAATGAAGTTGGGACTTTGTGTTAAATGTTACTAAAAACAGAATACAATGATTTTTAAATCCTGTTTATAACCTATGGTCAATTGTGCACATTACAAAGACAAGATAGCAGTTGCTCAAACGGATTAACTTCATTCATTTTGAATTTTATGCCTGCAAAATGTTCCTAAAAAGCTGGAACAGGGTCAACAAAAGACTGGGAAAGTTGAGGAATGCTGAAAAAACGCCTGCCTGGATCATTCCACAGGTGAACGGGTTCATTGGAAACAGGTGAGTGTCATGATTGGGTATAAAAGGAGCATCCCAAAAGGCTCAGTCCTTCACAAGCAGAGATGGCGCCAGGTTCATTACTTTGCAAGATCAAAAAGTCCAGCAGTTGAATAACAATGTGTCATAACAAACAGCTTCAATTCATTTAGTTATTTCATCATCTACAGTCCATGATATCATCAAAAGATTCAGAGAATCTAGAGAGATCTCTGCACATAAGCAGCAACCAACATTGAATGTATGTGACCTTTGACCCCTCAGACGGCACTGCATTAAAAACCAACATCATTGTGTAAAAGATCTTACAGCGTGGGCTCAGGAACACTTCAGAAAACAATTTCTAGTTAACACAGTTCATCACTACATCTATGAGTAACAGCTCAAACTCCACCATGCAAAGACAAAGCCATATATCAACAACAGACAGAAACACTACAGCTTCCAGCTTCCCTGGGCCTGAGCTCATCTGAAATGGACTGAGGCAAAGTGGAAAAGTCTGCTGTGGTCTGATGAGTCCACATTTACAAATGTTTTTGGAAATCATGGATGCCATGTTCAGGCCAAGGAGAAAAAGTAATATCCGAAATTGTTCAAAGCACAAAATACAAAAGTCAGTATCCGTGATGGTATGGGGGTGTGTTAGTGCCCATGGCATCATGGGTAACTTGAACATCTGTGAAGGTACCGTTGATGCTGAAAGGGACAAACAGGTTTTGGAGCAACACATGCTGCCATCCAAGCAACGTCTTTTCCCTGATTATTTCAGCAAGACAATGAAACCAAGACACATTCTGCACCTGTTACAACAGTGTAGCTTCGTAGTAAAAGAGTGCAGTCACAAGATTGTCCATTGAGCATGAATGGGAAATAATTCCACCTACAAAGCTTCAACAATTAATGTCTTCAATTTCCAAATGCATATTTAGTGTTTTTGGAAGGAAGGGTGATGTAACACAGTGGGAAACATGAACCTGTCCCAGCTTTTTAGGGACATGTTGCAGGCATCAAATCCAAAATGAGTGAATATTTACGCCTGATGTACCTGCAGGTGAATTTAGAGGTGGCCCACTCCACCACTAAGCCACAGCCAACACATTTGAAATATCATTGTTGATGGGAATTACAACAAACTGACCAATCTTAGGCTGAGAAAAATCAGTTGTTCAGGTGCTGATCAGCTGTAGAGAAAATGTGTCAAGGCCTAGTTGACTTAACTTCGATAAAAAGTTCCTCTGCATACTAAACACAGTCCCGGGCGTATACTGGGATATGTAAGAGGAGGTAACTTACACACAGGACATGCAGGGCCACAGCTCCCTCTGTCCTCTCCTTGTGCGTGAACAGGTCTGTAGGGAACTCGTGCAGAGCTGCAAGAGACAGAAACACACAGTCAGAACAGCTTATTTAGGCTATGTGTGTGTGTGTGCGTGTGTGCATGTGTGTGTGTGTGTAGTATACAGCGGTGATACTGGTCTTTTCTTTGCAGTGCCCAGCAGGAAGGTGAACCCTGTGAGCACAGAAAGCCATTGAACTCATGAGTATTGAGGAGCCTTACCCAAGGAGACCTTTGCACAAGTGTGTGTGTGAAAGTGTGACTGTGCCCTGCCAAGGACTGTGTATGAGCCAGCCTCTTTCCTGAGAGAGCGACAAGAAGAGAAAAGGGAAATGGAAAAAGGGAGCACAAGCTTAGGACAAAGGGAGGGCAAAGAGGAGAGAGTCTGTTTTAAAAATAGAGCGAGGCATATTTAGGGTACGGCAAGAGGGATGGAGAGCAAAGGAGAAGAGAAAAGGTGGTGGGAGTTAAGCTGCACTTTGCAAACTCTGAGTCTGCATGGGATGAAGACAAATGAGCAACAAAAGCAACATCTGATTGAAAAGGACAGAGACAGAAGAGTGGAAAGTTGGCAGAGGGAGAGTGTGAAAGAAGATGTGAAAAAGAGGAAGTTTGGTTTAAATAGTGGCCTGAGTTATTCTACCCCCTTTACCCCCCAATAGTCCCTGATGTCCTTCCTTCTCTCTGCCTCTTTACTGCAGAGGCCGATGACAAAGACCCGGCTGCTACAGTGTGTTGAGGAACCTTTGCCTCACACCCCACGAGCTTCAAGTCACCCCTGTCATCGTTTCCTCCCTCACTAATCAGCAGCACATTCAGAAGCTGCCGCTAACATCTGTTACATATTTCAGCACCTACTCGTTTCCTGAGAAAGACCGAACAGGCTTCAGGTAGAGGGTTTGGGTAATGGTTGCTGACATGTAGTGCAACAGAGGGCAAAGTCAAAGCGAGGATTAGTTGATTTACCTGCAGAGTGAAAACAGAAACTAAATCACAAAGGAGCCAGTTCTGCTCCAGGTTTTGAGGACACTGGCTAAAGAGTAGGACAGTGGGATAATGTGAAAAGTATTGAAAATGATGATGGAGTTACTCTTTTAAAACTAATCTACATGTGATCTCTCCTAGCTTTTCAAGACCATGATAAATAATGCCAAAAAATAGTCTTTGTGCTTCAAACTTGTCTTGTAGACCTCTCATACAGTGATAAGGAGATAAAGTTTAAAGAGTGGGTATTTTGCTTTTTTTTTTTTTCAAACTGCTGACAGTGTCTCTCTTGTATCCTTGTAGTGGCTTTACATGATTTCAAACTCAAAAAAACCTTATCTTTCTCACACTGGTGTTGTATTAAACCCTAATATCAGCTACTTCATTATGGCTGCTGTCTCTTTAAGACTCCTCACTCCACAGACCCCCTTCCCTCTGATTGGCCAGCCCTCTGGAGACCTGCTGGAGGCCAAGATAGGGGCAGACCTCAGTGATGGAGGTAGGAGTCAGCCCCTCCAATGTGTTATGGACCACTTGGGAAATCCTTATGCAATGAGCTCATCATTTCAGCCTCTTAAATTAAGTTTTTTGACAATTTCATGAAGCATCATTGTTTTTATGATGGGCTGTTTTGAGCAGTTTACATAAAGATTTAGAAATTTCTTAGACATATAAATCTAAAAATCAACAACAAGTACAAGTTAAGTCTGGACTTAAATGTTTAAAGCAATGGGAAGCAGAATACCCTCTCTTTAATGTTTGCATGTTGGACAAATGCTTCCTCAAGTCTGACAGCTACAGAAAACTAGTCATGCTAGATGTGTTAAAGTTTTAAAGTTTTAAATAAAACTCAAGTTGTCAGTTCGTGACAAGAAATGACAACGCGTTACAAAAGAATCTGACACGTCAAGGTTGGAGTGTTGATCTTAGAGATCTGATGATGCTCTTCAGTTAGGAGGCAGGTATCTGAGTGGGTGAAAGAATGAATGAATAAACAAAGTGTGCCTGGAGTAGTTTATCATTCCTCCCACTTTAAGTCTTTTTTTCAGAATAAACAACTTCCCAACATGTTCCAGAGACAAAACCAGAGCACAACAGTTTACCACTTTCCCACTGCTCTCTCCCACTCTCCTGACGTTTTTCTACTCTGCTGACCTATTTGTATCTGAAGCCTCGCGCTGTGTTTGAGTGGCTGCAGTCAGCCTCTGCACTCTGTGTAACTGCTCAAACTTTTTTAAGGCTAACACAATGCAGAGCAGCAGAGCAGCCCGTAAAAAGCCACAGAGGGTACGGAGCAGCAGAGCAGACGGCCAGCTCGCAACGACAGCTGCATGTGTTTAATATTTACTGTTACAAGCCTGTGTGAGCTTGCTTAAACTCCATCCAGCCAAAATGCCAGGATGGTGTGTGAGGGCTGGAACAAGCAGCTCTCATGGCAGTGAAAAGGGCAAAATTTGGATGAGAAAAAGACTATTCTGAAGTCTGAGGCAAAAACATGCAAAACTCCAAGAATCAGTGATGAAGCAAAAAGCCAACAGGGAGGAAGAAAATTAAATTAGCAGAGTGTTAAAGCTGTTAAACTCCCAAAGTCCTCAAAGAGCCTGCGGATGAAACTCATGCTGCTAGTCACTGTTCCAATAAGCAGGAAGCCAAATTTCCCATCAGGACTGGTAGGTACATGTGTGGGCGTGATGCAGGACCACGCACTCCCACAAGAAACCCACTGAACCTTCATGTAAACAAAGTGATTTATACACATCAACACTGAAAGATCCCTCTTCACAGCACTCAGCCCTGGGTCTGATGGGAAACACATGCTCACCGTCCGCACACTGGCACATAAATACACAGAAGATACAGTCATGAGCTCAGAGCAGGAGTGAGACTTGGGAACAAATTCACCTGAAAAGAAACTCTGAGCAGCTAAAACACAGCAGACCTGTTCAGGTTTAGGAGATAAAAGACAAAGAGCTGTCCGCTGTGTGGTGTTAAAATTCCTCCCGAAGGTCAGGCCTGAATGTTATTAAGGTGAAGGCTTCGTCAGCAGCTCTGTTCTGCTCTTTATAGGATTTTGGGGACTTTGTATTTCAGCAGCTTCTTATCTGAAACAGCTTTACACTGGAGGACTTCTGAGCCTTAGTTTGACTATTAAACACAATCAATATGTATGACCAAACTTTTTTCTACTCTTACTTTACGAGCAGAGACATTTTACAGTCATTTAAAGACAGATTTGTAAGTCTACTATGCTAGTTTCACACATGAAGCAAAAATATTGATCCTGTTTGCTCCTGTTCCAGAACATTCAAGGTGTTTTTGAGCCTGAAGCTGCAGAAACTTGTTTTTACATGTATACTCAAAAGACGTAATAGTAATACTAATGACCTCAGTAGTGTCCTCATTGACTCTTGTTGAAAGGTGTACATGCACAAGAGTATAACTATTCATGTGCCCCCCAAAAAAAGAAAAAGAACAAATTGTCAGGCTGGGTCCTTTAAAAAAAAGGAAATTCCTGAAAATGTTGACTATAGAGCTCAATTCTAAATTCAAGTTTTGCAAATACATAATAAAACTGACACACTTGTAATAAAGAAACAGTCACATTCACCTTCCCCAACATCAGGCACACACTGAGCAGATCCTGGTCTCAGGTATTGGACTGATATAAGGGGTGTCACAATTTGATATTGATACCTGATATTGGTCCAATATCAGCAAAAAGATGAATATCAGATTATTTCAGCCTGCATCTAAATACCTCCCATCCCCGACTCCGCTCCAGCACTTCTATCCAACATCACCTGGATCCAGCATCCAGATTCTGTGTGATCACAACAACAGCCTGAGCTAAGGTGCTAAGCATGGACTGGGAGTGATGTCGTCCATGTATCAGTACTTTCCATTAAAGTCAGTAAAAGGAATTGCAGCTGAGTGTCAAACATGTCACGCACAAGTTCCCTGCAGTGGCACAGTTTGACACATTTAAACTTTAAACATTCCCCAAAGACTTATTCAAGCCTCGAAGACCTACAAATAGAGCTGAACTTCACACCATTAGTGCTGATATGGTTGGTGACTGGATCAATATCAGTGTCACCTGATACTCAAGGCTGCAATATCAGTATTGAATCACAACTGAAAAGGTTGTATCCACCTTTATCTGATACACTCACAGAGTTTGACCATATATCAGTGAGAAAGGGCCAATCCAAGAGACAGATATAACCTTACGTCCTTATTTGGCCAAAACTCTGAAGACAACTCTTATATTGGTATTGGGACTTAAAACATCAATCATTGCACACACTTTTCCCCATCTCAATTTTCTTAATGAATAAGTATAAAGTTGATGTTTTAGCTTATTAGCACATATCTGGACCTGGTGTGCTTCATTCTAATTGATGTATGGGACACTTTCTACTCTGCCTCAGTAAAAACAGAGCCACAGAACAAAGACAGTTTGTCAAAGCACAGGAAAATATATATTATAGTGTTTATGTATTAGTTTTATGATTTGCCATTAAAAACGGACAAAAATAACATCAAGCTCTAGATATAATATTTCTATAGACGCCTGTTTCTGACAGATAAAAATGAATAATGAAACAGAGAAACCTGTCCGTATGAGACAAGAAGGGAAAATTATGAGGTACTGAGTTGGAATTAAGAGAAAAAAAAACTAGAAAATGTGGGATAATCAGTCATGTGATAAAACTTCAGGAATATGGGATATTTAGTCAAAATAATGATGTGCTAAGTTGAAAAAGAGGTTATGGGAAGTCAAACTGAGATATTAAATGGGAATTATCAGGAGAAATGTAGAGCTAAAAAAGGGTGAAATGAAGAGTAACCAAGTCAATTTCTAGCATATCATACTTCATCTAATCAGGTAAAAGCCCCTTTGACATTAAAATCTCTTTAACAAAAGCAACCTGGTCCAGATAGCAGAATAAAGACAGCTACAGCACATTCAATGGCACATAAGCACATGCTCTATTTGCATTCACTCCAAAACGATATACTATAAAAACACAATAAATGACACTGAAAAAGAAAACGACAGAATAACTGATACAATGCTTAAAATAGGACAAGTCTATAAAAATACTTTGGCTACTTAAAGCAGAAACAACAACCCAGGTTTTTGTATATTTCCTCCCATTTGCATGAAATAAGCGACGTTTTTTTGTCATGTACACTATCTTTACCATTATCACTTACTACATTCACAAAGTTTATTTTTGTTGAGTTGGAAAAAATGAAATATCTGTTCTTTTAACAAATTAATGTAATTTGAATTTTGGCTATGTGGTCATCTCCCTGGGAAACAATGCACCAGCTGTCAATGATCAACAATGTGTGTAAAGCTTGAGAAAAAAGTAGAAGAAAGAGGTGATATGAGCTAAGTCAGCTGCTTGGATGGTGTGAACGATCGTCTCTAACCCTGAGTAGAACATGATTATCAGACATACAGCTGGTGGAAAATGAACCCATCCACTAAGATCCACTCAGGTAGAAGTGGACAGCAGGAGAGCTGCCAAGTGAGGTGAACAGCTCTTAACATGATCAGGTCACACACGGGGCTCGGCAGCTGAGTCCTGGAGAGTGGAGGTGATGAAGTGATGAGGTGATGAGGAAGAGGAGGAAGAGCAGCCGGGATTCTCTGTACCTGACCTGACACTGTGCCAGGAAGAGAGACAGCAGCAGATGCACTTATTGGGCCTCATTCACAAATAAATGCGTAGAAATGTTCTTACTTCCTGACATAAAATAAGAAAAAATCACCGTCGGATTCATGACACGTGTACCAGTGAGTCAGAATTATTCTGAATCAACAGGTGTATTCCCAGTGACTGACATCAGCATATTACAACTCCCCAATTTATCTATATAAGGACGTCTGCTCAGAGCTTCAGGAGGAGAATACATCAACCTCGACGTCTGTGCTGTCAGTGTCAACTACACAGCTCGTTCTCCTGACCCCTCATCAGGAGTCTCATTCACAGACACGCATCCTGACTGATGATGTCATAAATGATCACCTGACTCTCCTGATGCTGTGAGGGAGATGGGACAGGGTATCCAAAACATAAACCACACATAAAAACAATATTTTTGCAAACAGATAAATAAGCCTGAGTGAACATTGGAGCTGTGTGTGCGTCCTTTGCTCAGAAAATGTTTCAAGTCATAAGAAGAAGCCAATTATTTTAAAACTTCATTCAGTTCAAATTTATGACACTGTTTGCGAGAGAATTCAACGAATTGTTAAACATAAAAAATATGACATGTTGATATGCACATTATTGTTATTTTAATGTAAATTCAATATTTCATTTGAGATATAATATTATAAGCACAATAAGGGTGAAAAGGTGTCAGTTTAATGATTATTTAGTAAATTAAATGCAAAGTTTTATCCATAAATTTCATTTAAGGCTTTTTCTTTTACTGAAACTAGTTTTTAATGTTATGCTTTTAGTTAAAAGAGTCTGTCTTTTAAGCGTTTTAGAGAGCCAACCACTAATTTTGTGTCTATACATGGTCTGAGGAGGTTTGGCACTTGTTTTTAAAGTAAGAAGAAATTCAAGTAAGTCACAGATTTGTGCGTCAAACGTTCGCACACGTGGTTTAGGCACAAATTTTTGTGTACGCACTGTATGTAAATGAGGCCTATAGTGTAGGTTCACACTAAACACCTGCCTCATTGATACAAGATACATCTGGGTTAGTTTGATCTGATCTCTGTGAAACACTTATTCACTGCATCCTGAACTCCACTGATGTTGGTGAATGAATGTTCAGATACAGATACTTGCGTCAACCAGGGAGGAGGTGAAGCTTCAAAACACTGGTCCGAGGATAAAGTGTTTATGTCGTCCACTTTTATATGAAGTCTCTGATTTCTTTCGTCTAAGGTGTTGTGACTCAAATCAAATCATAGTTTGTTGCGAAAAATAAGGATAAAAGTAGACAGGAAGAAAAATAACAGCAGGACCAGGACGCTCTGTTTAGTTGTGTTATCAGTCGGTGACTGAGCTGTCACACTTACACTGTACAGTCATGACAGAACACACACACACACACACACACACACACACACACACACACAAAACACTCCTGGTGAGCTCTTCTGCTCTTCAAATAAAACCTCACCATCACCCTGAGAGCACCATGAGGAAGGACTTCACTAAGAAACACTAACAGCACCAAGATTTGTGCTTCATTTGCTCGCGCTGCCTGCTCTGTCTCAAGGTCTGATTCTCAAAGCAATCTGCTCTCACATTATTCAAAAGCAAAAACAACCCACAAAGCTCTGCAGCTCTCTGCAGGCTGATCAAGTTTTCTGCCTGATTATAGCTGAGATGAGTTGCCACATTTCCGCTTTGTGCTCTGCAGAGCTTTGCTGTCTGGTCTGTCATCATGACGACGATATCCACATGTATGATGAGCTGGATGGAGGGAAGTTCTGACCAAGTGTGGAATCAACCTGTGATCAATCAGGGCTGAACAATATGGACAATATTTCATATCTCAATATCAATGTCAGATATCTAGATATCAATTTGATACAATATGACTCTGGGATTAGAGAAAACTAAACACTTTTCAGAAAAATAAAAGCATCATAATATAACAGGATGTGTGAAGTGTGGTTAATTGGTTAGAGCTCACTGTCAGTCATCAACATGAACAGAAAGTCACAATCATGTGACTGAATGAGCTTTACATGTAGGGTGAGCTGGGAAAATCTACATCGTTGATATCTTCAATATTAGGATAACATCTTGAATTTTTATGTCTTGATACCGATACAATAACCGTATATCTATCAGCTCAAGTTGATATCCTGTCTATTTTCTTACTTTTTTTTAAAGCTAAGTAAGCTAGTCTTATTAAAAAATACTCTGTCTTGCATAACAACAGAGCACACAATGTGTCAGTTGAGCCTCAGAAAGCTCTGAACTGATTTCTCATATTGTCATGTCTTATCTCTTGGTCACCTCGAGGTGATGTTGTTGTTTTGATCACTTCAAAGTTTGAAGGGCACCACTGATTCAATTACCAGCACAGCACATGTACAGAGACTGTAACCATCTTTGCAGCAGTGGCTGATCCAACCTCTGGCCTCGACCATCTGCTCTCAATGAAGGGAAATACCACCACTAAAAGTCTGAGTGTAGAATATTTAAGATCTGGACACTGCAGGTGGTCAAAAAAAGGTCTAATTATCAACGAGGCTCAATGGATATAAAATAAACTGTTTTCTTCAAAGATGCACAATGGCTATTTTGTTTTGTTTGCCAAAGTCACACAATAATTTAAGAGTCAGGCCTGAGATTTTTTGCCAAAATTGTGTAAAGTTGTACACACAGTTGCACAAAAATCCTGGAAATGTAGTTCAAACATGCAGTACAGAATGAAAGTTGCAAACGTCAATATTCTTCAAATTCATCTATATTTTTCTTCTAGCTCATCAAATTATTATGCAACTAAAATGAACCCAAAGGAGCAACACAAAGTCCCCTTTTCCTCAGAACTGGTGCTAGTGCTTGTTCCAGGTTCATTCCTGACTTAGCGCTGCTTCTTCGTGTTTCCAACGACAAAAATCTGGTCCCAGGTGCTTAAAACTGGCACTCAGCAAACACCAACTCTTTCCTCGGCTGTAGCAAAGCATTAAGTCAGGGGCTGGGGGTGGGGTCAACTCAGAGATGGGGGGCTCAAGTCCTAAATATGGAGACGTGAGACCTGTTTGACTAACACTGATAGAAGACTTGACTTGGTCTTCATGACTTGAGACTTGACTTGGACTTGAGACAGATGACTCAAAAGGACTCGACTTCTTTTACTTTAATATTTGCGTTTTTATTCTAAGTTACATTATGATAGAAATTGTGTTTTATTTTGAAACACGATCACAGGATTTTGCTGCAATACAAGCAGAAAGCAGCACGCGGTCAACAGACGCAGCAGTCATAGTATTGGCCAGACCAAGAATAATTCATTTTGGGTCCAAAGATTTTGTTTGTTTGTGCCTATTTAGGAGAGAACAGCCACAACCAGTCAAACATCCAACCTCATCCATCAGTACAAAACCCACAAAGACAGGTCAGCTATGTGAATGTGTTCTTTTTTAGCTGTTACTGCTATAAGAAAGCTGACATTTGCTAACATTGACATAGTTACAACAGGCTACTGAATATTTCTGTCTTCTCAATTGAATGCACAGTGAAAGTCACCAGGTTTTTGCATGACTTGTGACTTAATTGATTTGCTCCTCATTGACCTGGGAATTGCTTGAGACTTGAAGGTTATTATTCTAAGATTTGCTTGTGACTTGCACATGAGATACTTACTCCCACTTCTGGGTTACTATACCCAACAATCAGCTATGGAAAACAGCCATTTTTGAAAACAAGTTGCAGAGGGAGTCATCTGTTTATCTGGTGGAGTTTCTTATTCAAAACTTGAAATGGTGGTAAATCGAAGCAGCAATGCATGAGTATGATAAGCTGCTACATTGTTGCTTTATGGGCTTCTGTATGGCGCAGGTGTCCTTGAGTGAGCAGCTAGTACAGAGGCACGAGCACAGAACGAGTCCCTGGTTCTTTTGATGAGAAATAGGATTGATACAGTATCTGGAGGTAAAGAAAACTTGGTCATTGAAGGGGAATTGTTTTCAAGTTAAGAGTAAAGAGGATGAAAATGTAAAATTATTCATCATTATGTAGTTTTCATCCACCCTCATGTTAAAAAAATATATATCATCATATTCTGCCTTGTGTTTCTCAACCCCACTGTTTTCCTCACCTTCATCCAACACACACTTTGGTAAATTTTAGGGTTAGAGCTCCAGAAGAAGCCTTGAAACTTTCAGGACGGCCTCAGAAAAAGAAGTTGCAGTCATTTCTATGTACGTCAACTTCAAGTATTCAAAGTATGATTTTATCCGGTTTCCAAAGATGTTATTTTTTTGCATTTGTATTTTTCCTCAAATGACGCACAAACGATTATGTATCATATTGCTCACAGGTTTTCTTTTTACTATACCGACTGGGTCTCTACTTACACAACTGCTGCGTTTAAGGAGTGACTCACACTTTATTCAAACACATTTTCGTACAAGCAAAACTTTTGAAAGCATCACCCTTGAGGTTCGGATGCTTTCAGGTATAACAAAAGGCGCACACTGCGTGGAGATCTCATACGTCATGAGGAGATCATCAAGGACAAAGTTTTCTACGCACAGTTTTAGTCAGCACTCATAAAACTGAGAGTGAAGACTTTACAGAGCCGGAAAAATATTCTGCTGCATCTGTTGGTCTGCTCGAACAGCAGCAGATGAACACGTGAGTGAAAACAGGGTGAGATACAAATGTCAGAGCTGTTTGGGAATGTTTCAATATGCAGCAAAATGACACGTCTGAAACATGAGGCCTCATGTCAGTCACTTTCATCAATATCACCTTCGTGCCTGGCTTCTTGTAAAACTGTATTTCACTTTGAGCTCAAACTCCATAGTAACAGAGAAATAGAGAGAGTCTCCTTGAAGCAGAAAGCGTTTCAATGGCAGAGCGAAGAGGTTGGCAAAAATAATAGACTGCAAGTTTGAACCTGAGGGGAGACGCTCTTCGGATGCAGCAGCGTGTATTTGCCATTAGCGTTGACGTTTGATGTACGACGTGCAGAATGCAGGCCGAGGCGCGGTGCATTATGCATGATGTTTTGGGATAAAGGAAACACGCATGAGCTGGGGCGCGGGATGAGAACAGTAACGGTGTGCAGGATAGATAAGAGGAGGAAAGTTGTGAAAGATATAACCTAATCGTGACAGCTCAGGTAATGAAATGTTTCTGAAAGTCTTTCTGGGTACAGTTGGACTGATAATGGATTTCTGTGAACAGATGTGATGACTGTGATTGACAGGGAGGACAGAAAGGAGAACACCATGTTTCTGCAGAGTAATAACGAATCCTTCAGAGTCGACTTTCAATTCAAAATAGGTTGGGCAGAAACTGGTGAGCCCACAGGTGAGGTCTTAAAGTTATTCACTGTTTCTGTATGAAATGAAACCAAACCACTCTGTTCATGCTTCTATACACAAATTACATTAACAAAACTTCCTCATTTTTTATTAACGTCACTGTAAGGACTAAAAGATATCTTCAAATAATCTCACTTTTATATATTTGTGTGTTCACAATCCAGGACTTAAAATGAGATTATCATCTCCTAAAGTAGTTATTTCTAAGTACTATTTCTCAAGTCAATTTTTCATGTGAGGACAAGAATCCATTTACTTCAAGTAGACCAAACGTCTCTTTGATGATACCTAACAGGCTGCTCGTCTGGATCATTGACTGTATATAGAATGGACATCGTGCTTCTGCCTGTCACCATTCTACGATTTTGAAGCCAAAAAACCCCGTTTCTCTAGCCGCCATTGTGCAGCCAGAGTCTGCGCAGTAGAGAATTTCCGGTGGAGCCAAGTAAAAAAGAGAAATAAAAATATTTATTTCTCCTTCTTCTACAGAAGGTTTAGTCTCCTTTTGACTCTTTCCTGAAGTTTCTTATATCCCCGGTAAAAACTACTCATGAACGGCAGCTGTCAACTATCGTAAAACGAAACTTATATCACGGTTTTTAACGTCCAACAACTAATGAGAAACTAACTTCTCAGAAAAAAAACACCTGAACACCATGCAGCCAGATGACATCGTCATACTACCTTAGCGTAAGGATGAGAGAAACGTTTCTACGAGGTATCGTAATTTTTTAAAGTTTTCCCGGCTCATATCTGGAATACATGGGGAGGCGGGGCTTATGACCTATACTGCAGCCAGACACCAGGGGGCGGGGCATCTGCTGGAGGCTTCAGTTTGAGCCGAACGTCGTTACGTCCACTCATTATACAGTCTATGGTCTGGTTAGAAAGGACTGAACACACTGAGGAGAAAGATCTAGTCTTTCATTAAAAATAAGAAAATAAAATCAAAACTTGAAGTAATTTTGGACACTGTAGCTGGACTGTCTGACAGAGACAGAGAGAGCAGAAGAAAGCTAAACAGGAGAGTTATAGAGCACAAGCTTAATCACAAGTTTAGCTGTTTGTGATAAAGTTCATTCCAACCCACATGCAGCAGTTATTCTGCAGTGATCTGTTCAAACCTGAGAGTCTATCAATAAATTAAGAGCCAGGTTACGTTTGCTCTGCTTGGTGAAGTTGGTGTTGGTAGATAAACACTGATAGGTCATAATCAGGATTCAATTCAATTCCTTTCAAACCAGTAAAAAAATGTATTACCCTCCTGAGGATCATCATACCACTACAGGCAGCTCTTTCTTTTTTAAAGTATCTTTACATACTTAAATTATACCAAAAACGTTTCGAAAACTGCCAAATGGGTCAGATGTGAAAATACTACTACTACTACTACTGCTACTACTACTACTACTACTACCAATAATAATAATAATAATAATAATAATAATAATAATAATAATAATAATAATAATAAATAAATGAATAAATAAATAATTGGGTCTATAAATAGTTAGTATTTCCCTTTTTAGGGGGTATTGGGTAGGTGTTGAAAGCGTTAATAAACATCACAGTTTTAAAAAAATTCAGATTTTTCTGGCTATTTTTAATGTGTCAGGCTTCATAGGGTTAAATATAATTAATAAAGTCTGTTTCCGTAAACAACAAACATCAAAACCATATCAAACTATAATATAGTGCTGTCATGGTTCACATTAATGGTGGAACTCCCTCAGATTTTTCATTTTCTGCTGATACATTAAATCTGTGAAAGGGATGTTTGGGCTGATACTATCTGCAGACTTGTTTCTCTGTCAGGCTCTAATTGCTGAAGTGGAATTTAAAAACTGTCTGAGTTCACAAAGGGGAGAAAGCAAGAAACAAACAGTGATATAATTATTGGCTGGGTAATTAGTGCAGTTGTATTGAGGTCACCGGGATGAACCCTCAGCAGCTGCCGAGGACGCTCTGACCCCACACGACCCGGCTGACTAGACACACACTCACAAACACACACACACGTAAAAAAAAAAAAAAAAAGAAGTACACACCAGCACTGACCGAGCAGATGGAGTCAGACACAAATACACGTGCTGGACACACATGCACACGTACACAAACACGTAAAGGCCGCCGAGACTTTCACTGTTTCCCTCCCTGCAATCATCTCCGTCTCCTCGTTTGTCTTCACGTCAGTTCAATCAGCAGCAGCAGTCAATGTATCAATCAGTAATCAAGCTGCAGCGTGCCTGGGGACACATTCTGCCTCGGTCTGCTTCACTCTCCTGACTGCCCGCGTGCTCGCCCGCCTGCATCATCCCATGCCAGTCTAATTTAGCAGGCAATTTGGAAGGAGCCACAGCGAGCCGCTGAGGGGGCTGT
>RPOG01004940.1:0-34797 GCA_008086565.1 Thalassoma bifasciatum | reverse complement strand
CAGCAGCAGCAGCAGCAGCAGCAGCGTCTCCTCCTCACCAGAGAGAATTTGCAGACTTGAACGTAGAGTCGTGTCACTTCTGCCTCCGTGACGGTGACCTCACGCCCTGAGCTGCGTTTGTAACTCTCCAGATACGATGTCAGCCAGTCGTTCTGCAGCTCGCGGCTCGGGTACAAACTGTAGTTCACGTCGTTCACACCTCAGACATGAAAAATATACACACACAGACACATGTTAGCCGATCCACTGTCAGTGTTTTAATTCATTTCAAAGCTGAGACTGAGAGCTTTAAGATCTGTGAGCAGCTGCTTTATATCAGCCAAACCTCTCTGTCAACACGTGTCCATCACACACACACACACACACACACACACACACACACACACACACATACGTCTCTATTCAAACACATCAGCTTTCTGCAAAATAGACTTCAGCTGATGTTAAAAACAGACTGAGACAGTGCAAACAAACCGAGGTGATTTTATGCGGTTGCTGAATTTATTTCTTCAATTTCTGCTTTTTTTTTTTTTCTCCTGTGAAAATCTTTAGACTCTCTCTGCATCATTTGTTAGAATTTAAGAGCTTGAGAATTTCCCATTTCATATTTTCAAAGTCAAATTTACAACGCAGGACTCGACCCTGGATTCCTCCCCTCACATACCTTAGATTTATTAACACGCTGATGATGAGAGTCTTTGAGGTTTTATCAAAATTCACAACACCTTCGGATAAAACGTGAATCTGTGACAAAATGTGAGGCTCGCTCGTCCGTTTCAGAAACATATTTCCAGCTTTAAAACATCAGGGTCAGGGGAAGTTTGCTAAATTTCCTGCCTATTTGTGTGTGGATTTGAAAGTTTAATCTTTAAAAATGTGGTTAATTTTACTCCACTGACTCCAAAATTCATGACTTTATCCACACAGAGGTTTTATACACACAAAACAAATTATATTTATCTGGATACAATTTTATGTCTGCTATTCAATTTTTACTCCTGGTGTCGAGCAAACACACACACACACACACACACACTCTGCCTCACTGCATTAAACTGAAGTCTAAGCAAGTGTTCATGTCTTATTTTAGTAAAAAAAATCTTGTGCAATATTTCCTTCCATCATGAATTGAGTATTTCATCACATGTATTTCTTTATTCTATGAAACCTGTGTTATTTGAACACATCTTTAAACTATTAAAATATAACATGTTTTTTTGTGTTTTGGTTCCTCAAACCCCCAAAATATCAGGTGGTGCAACCGTCCTGACAAGTATCCACAGTAATTAAACTCTAAAAATTGAATGTCAGTTATTGTAAATGGAAATTAAAAATACAGTGGCATTATTTTATGCTTCAACCTTTTTAAATAAAACATTCTTTGCAAATAAAAAGAATTTTAAAGCTGTTGAGAAATGTAAAAAACTTTTGTCCCGTAATTTTCACCTTGTCAAATGTCAGGGTGGTGCAACCGTAACATTAGACTTTTATTTTAAAGTGAAGAGAATAAAACAGGAAACAGGAAACTGCATCAGCCAGAGGAGCCCAAATGACATTTGTGACCAAGTGGAAAAGTTTGTAGATTTCTCTTTTTTTTTTGAGACAAGAGTCCAAATTTTAAGAATTCACTTTAACTTTATGTGAAAAAAGTCTAAACTTTCACGTTCAAGGTTCAAATTTTGAGAATAAAAAACAAGATTTTGAGATAAATAGTCGAATTTCTGACCTTCAAATACAATTCTTTCCATTTCTAAACTGGACTTTTTTAAAAATGTATTTGTAGTTTCAACGACTGAAAAACAAAAAGAGTTATCTTTGACTCTTCACTTTTAAAAATGATGTCTTGCAAAACATCCTTCAAGACTAAGTTCAAAAAGCAATAATAAAAAAAAATTTAAAACAAAATTCAGCAATCCCAAGGAAAAAAGGATCTTTCCCATTAGTCTTACATTTACATTTAAGTCTCACAGTGTGGTGTTATGTTAAAGTTAGTTGTTCTTCAAGATATTGAGACACTGATCTTGAAATACTGATTTTTTTTTTTTACTGTACTTTTGGGTTTGATAGATAAATACATCGATACTTTATTGATCCTGAGGGAAATTCATAGTATCCAGTAGCAGGTTACAAAGACGTACAAGATATAGCATGCAACATAATTACAAAATTACTACCTGCAGCCAAAACCCCCCTCCCATACCCCTATATATCAATTAAGAAAAAGAAAATGAACTTTAAACGGAAGTGCACATAACCGTGCATGGGCTGTGAAATTGTGCATTGAGAAATTTAAAATATAATATAAAATTCGGTTGATTTTCTTTATACGTAAGAACAATATTCATGGTCACTTTTGACGGGGAACACAATAAAAGTGTGTGAGTGTTGAAAAATATTTAATAGTTTTAACAGAAATGTCCTTGGTAACTTTGACCTGACGTTTTCTGTGATTATCAGATTTATTTGTAACATCTGATTATTTCTAAGAGTCAAAATAAAACAAAAAATGTGTTTTTTTTTAATAACTTGGGTTTGTCATGTATGAAGTTAAAAGACATTCCTACAAATAAAGTTATGATGATGAGATTTAATGTATTGATCATGTGACTCAAGCTGAGGGTGAAGTTGTGACTTTGTGGTTAAATTGATGATTGTTCCTGAAATAGTCGCATTAACTCTCTGGGACTCAGCTGTTTCATGAAAAACAACATTTATCAGAAAACAGCAATTAAGAGATAAATGATGATATCAGAGTCAAAGAGGGAGAATGAAACCGGACAATGTTCCTGCTCATCACTCGCTCCACAAACCACGTCTGCCTCTCTTCATATCCCACGTTAGGGGTTTTTTTTTTTTTTTGGAATCAATATTTGGAGGCAAATTGAGTTTTTTTTTTTCATCACAACACATACCTACCAGCAAATTCGTTGAAGTGATTGCCAATATCGAAGGCCTGGTAGTTGTAATCGGCGTACTCGTAGTCGATGAATTTCACCGTTCCTGATGGAAGGAGGAGAGGGGAAAAGAAGCAGCCGTTACCACGACAACGAGAGCGACACTTCGGAGGTGCGGGGGGGTTGAGAGAAAACTGAAAAGTCTCTTTTTTTTTTTTTTTTTTTGAGGAGAGAGTACAGAAACCTTGTGGGAGTCAAAGGAACAAGGAGTCTCTTTCGACGGAGAGTCACCTCGGGCATCCTTGTGAAACATGAGAGAGAAACCAAAACATAATAAAAGGATCCTGCAAATGAGGCAAGATTTTTTCACAAAGGAGACAGTTTTTTTCGGAGGAGCAGAGGTCGCCTTGTGTGTGTGAAATAAAGCGAAGAGGTATGAAGACTCTATGAGCCGCTTTATTTCAGGCCCGTGCAGAGAAAAACTGGATTTAACGTGTCGGTAAAATCTTTTTCCTCTCAGAGCTGCTGAAGGAGAAACCTGCTCTCTGGCTCTTTTCCAAACCGTTTACTTCACTGACAGAACACAAACAGTTTTATTTTCTAAACCATCACTAACACTTTCTACTCATTTAGCAGAAATACAGTTTGTAGAAACAGTTGGTGAAAACTTGTCGGATCTGAAGTGAAGTAAAAATTCACTGATGTTTCTACTGATCCAGGAAAAATTTTAGTCTACCTGACAAACTGTTTCCCACAATGCACAGCGCTAATCCTGTTTTTACATGCAGGGTGTTCAGGTGTAGGTGAACTAACATTAACTACTGGAACAAATCAGTACGGTGACCAACAGGTGCAAATGCTGCAAGTGTGGAAAAGTTATGCAAAAGGAAAATGCTGCATATTCACTCACACAATGGAAATGCTCCAGGCCTCTAGGGGCAGCGACGAGTGAAGATGCAGCATTAAAAATTCTGGGAGTTTTTTTTGCATCACTTTCCTGTTTTTGCATCATTTTTCTGTTTTTTGTAACTTTTTTGTTTTTGCTGCACTTCTCTGATTACACAACATTTTTGTGTTTTCGCTGCGCTTCTCTGTTTTTGCTTGCTTTTTTGTTTTTGCTGCACTTGGCTTTTGTTGCACCACCTTTCTGATTCTGAATCACTTTTGCCACTCTTTTCAGGTTTTGCATCTTTTTCTGCTTTTTAGGGGCTTTTCTGTTTTTGCAACACTTTTCTATTTTTTCTGCACTTTTCTTTATTTGTATCACTTTTCTGTTTTTGCATCATTTTTCTGTTTGTTTGTAACTTTTCTGTTTTTGCATCACTTTTCTATTCTTTCTGCACTTTTCTGTTTTTGCATCTTTGTTCTGTTTTTGTATAGCACTTCTCTGTTTTTTCAACACTTGTCCGTCTTTTGCATCACTCTTCTGTTTTTGCATCATTTTTGCCACACTTTTCTGCTTTTTATCACTTTTCAATTTTTTGCAGAAATTTCTGTTTTTCCTTTGCTTTTCTGTTTTTGCACGTTTTCAGTTTTTGATGCACTTCTCTGTTTTTTTTGTATCACTTTTTTTTTTTACAGCACTTCAGTTTTTGCATCATTTTTCTGTTTTTTTGCATCATTTTTGATGCACTCCTCTGCTTTTTCTCACTTTTCAATTTTTGCATCACATTTCTGTTTTCTTGGTTTTCTGTTTTTGCACCACTTTTCGGTGTTTGCTTCACTTTTCCTTTTCTTTTTTTTTAAAATCACTTTTCTGTTTAAGCCGCACTTTTATACTTTTGCACCACTTTTATGTTTTTGCGCTTTCCTTTTTTTGCATCACCTTTCAGTTTTTGCACCACTTTTCTGTTTTTTTGTCCGCTTTTTTTTATAATAATTTGTCATTGCTTTTCTGATTTTTGCATCACTTTTGCTGCTCTTTTTTGCTCTTTCTGCACTTTTATTTTTTTTTCCATCACTCCTCTTTTTTTCTCATCGCTTTTCTGTTTTTGCAGTGTTTTTGTTTGCACCTGTAGGCCACCGTAGATCAGTACAACTACAACACAACAGCACTCACATGAAAAAAAACATCAGTAAATCTGCTCATTTTATCATCAAAGACAAATTTACTTCTACTAAATTCAGAATGCCCCCTTTAAAATCACTTATTCTTTTTTATATTTTCAAACAACAGCCTACTAAATTAATATGGATGCAGTTTTTCAATCGGTTTCAGATTTCTTTTCAATAACTGATAACTTTTGGTGTAGGATTAAATATTAAATATGGAGGATTTTGCTGTAATAAATTTCTTTACCTTTACAAATTAAACAAAAACAGGAACCTGAAATCTCTCCTTGAATGTGTTGTTTGTCTAAATGAATTAAAAAAGTTCCTTAATCCATTCAAAATAACAAAGAACCAAAAACCTGCAAAAAATTTACAATTACTATTCCCTCCCCATGCTTAATTTTATTTATTAGTATTTAGTGTGTAATACTTTGACATGTAGTGTGTATTCGGCGTTTTTGAAAACAAACAATGACTCCAAATTGACTCTTTCAGCTCTAAAATCAGGATATTTGTTGGCGTCAGTGTCTCTTTCTCACCTTCTTTGTGGTTGTAGATGATGTTTTTGGTCAGGAGGTCGTTGTGACAGAGGACGACGGGCGAATCGATGCGAGAGAGGTGTCGCTTCAGAGACTCCAACTCCAGAGAGAGAGTCTCAAAACTGGGGACGTCTGATGAAGCTGAGGGGCTGGAAAACAGAGAAAACAGGAGATATGAGGAGAAATGAGTCAAAAATCCCCCACACACTCAGTAATACCTGAAAGAAAAATCAGAGAAAAGTGAAAAAAAGTTTCTTCAATTCATTATCATCTAGAAAACTCTCCAACTTCTCCACCTTTGCAGCTAAAAGATGGTCAATAAAAGCCAAACACAAATTAAAAGACTCTAATTTGTAACAGTCTCTTTCTTTATCATATTTAATCTTCAGAAACTAAAGCACACACAGGAGTCGACTTCTTCATTGACGCCTAAAAGCCTCTTTATGAAATATTCTTAAAGCATCTTTCACGTCTAAATGTTCCTGATTTTCAAATGAAAGAATCTCAGCGTCTCTGAATAGTTTTTATTTTATCATTTTTATGAATAAACTTTTCGTTACCTTCGCTTCAATTTGTCCCCTGATGCTGGAAACTTAGACAAATGATGTGAGTAGAAATTAAAGAAGTGAAACCTCTGTTCTTTTTCTCTGCCACTCTCAGAGTTTCTACTTTTGTATAAAAACTCATAAAAACACATTTAACTCTTTTTATCACTGCACACGTTCAATATTGAGCTCAACATGTCTGAGTGTGTCAGTTAAAGATGAAGAAGAAGAAGAAATAGAAGATGAATGTTACTAAAGAGAATGAAACAGTGAAAGAATCAAACATCAGTTCGTGACGTGATGTTGGACTTTCTTTGCAATTAAGTTTCCCTGTGTATAAATGTGGATGTATTTCCTGATAGATAGTTGTTATTTAGAGCAGGGGGTTCCCAAACTTTTCAGCCCGTGACCCCAAAACAAAGGTGGCAGAGACGAGTGACCCCCACTATCCCCAGAGGTGACTGAAGCATAAGAAAACGTGCACGTAGGACACATGCACTAATAAGCGTATCCAAACATGAGCATTATGACAACACAAAAAAGAACAACAGCCTGAAAACCATGTTATGATTTTACATGTAACAGTTCAATATGAAATAAAAGCAGAATATGTCAAAGTTATTTCTCTGTAATTTGTGAACGAACATTGTTGCAGTCGTGTGCAAACTCAATTTTGGTTCAATACTTTCATTTCCACATTAGAACAAGAATAATTCAGTTTAAGTAATAATCATAAACTGTAGCTCTGAGTAAACGTGAACATTGTTGCAGTGAAAGTGAACTTTTTGGGATATATGTTTCAGTGTTTATCTCACCTAATGAAATGGATGGGCACTATGGAGCACAGCAAGTTCATTATGGGTTTAATTTTGGAGACGGACACTCAGAGATCATCCTCCACGTTCACACAAGATATATATTCATTTTTAATAAATGTCAGGGCCAAGAAAGTCTTTTCACACAGGTATGTTGAGCCAAACAGTGTTAGTATCTTAGTTGTGGTCTGGGATAGCTGTGGATTTTCCCTCTATACTGAAATCATCTCGCGACCCCCCCTCCAAAAAAGAAACAACAACAGCAGAACTTAATGAAGAAAAACTCCATGTTTAACATCCTGAACTCCCGCTTCTGTCTGCAACTTTGACTCCTTTTTTCGTTTTAAAAAAAGCGAGCGGTAAATTAGTAACACCTCCTCTCCTCTAAACTGTGCATTAAACTGATTGAAATGTTTTTAAATCAGCTTGAATGTGAAGCAGATTGTAAAAGCTTTGACTTTAGATTTTCTGTCCAGGTTTGTGTCGACATGATTTTACTTTTTAAAGAGTTTTAATCTCAATGATGTTTTTCTGTATTCTCAATTCAATTCCTAATAAAACAAATTCTTGTCTTTTTAATGTCTCCTTCATACGACAGACACATTTAGTGACAGATAAGAGAAAAAAAGAAGTAAAGACAATGATGACACTTTTCTTTCCGTCCTGATTTTAAATTGAATAATAGATTTAAAAAGAGATCAAAAGGGATAAAAAATATGTAACTTCAAGGGGAGACAGAGGAGAAAAGACGTCATTAATTTAACCACAGAGTCGTTTTTGAAGTCTCTGTTCTTCCTCTGACTCACCTGAACTTCCTGAACTTCTCATTCAGAAAAAATCTGAGTCCAGTTCTTACTGTAAATATTTGTTCAGAGGCTGTCACCCCTTTAAAAAAGAAACAACACAGACTTCCTGTACATGCTTTTAAAGGGCGATAACTGAATCTGTGAATCACAGAATCTGAAACTTTGGCTCCGAAATTTCCTGCATGATTCGTTTTTAGGTTTAAGGAGAAGAGATGAGGAATCAGCAGCTCGGAGGAAAAACTTTGTGACTTTCTGTTTTCTGCAGCGTCTGTTTCTCCTCCTCTCATCCATCCGTCCGTTCGTCACACCATCAGAGCCGAATAAATGCTGCGCCAGCGTCTCTGAATTAATTTTCATGTTTCCTTTACAGTCCTCTGATCACCGTAAGAAGCTCGTTTAAACAGAATAATCTGAGCAAACAGCAGTTATTTATCTGAGGGGAACAAACAGAGGCTCCGCTATGATACACACTCCTGCAGGGAATTTAGTGAATGAACGCAGGATTTATTTCCTTTATTTCCTTCAGGATTTCTCTGTCACTCCCTGCTTTGCTCACATTAAAAATATCTGAGTTTTGTTCATTTAATTATGACTCAAAAAAGTTATTTGCTTAGCTCCTCACAGCTCGGTGCTCTGAGACGTGTCTGTAACGTTAGTGAATCCTGGTTGTGTCCTACCAGGTCTCATCTACCAACTCCAACCTCACCAAGCAGAGCAAACGTAACCAGAAATAACCTATTTTAGCGCTGAAAAGTTCATTTTAAATTGTGGATTAAGATCAGAAATAAAAAAAGCCTCACTTTTATTCATTTGCCAGTTCATAATCCACAATTTAAATCAGATTTACAGCGCCAAAATGCAGGAACTCGCATCTGTAAATAGTTCAAAAGTCCCTTTGGTGGTACAACATTTTCCTTTCTTCTCTGATGAAAATGATTTCTGTGATTTATTTAGTAAAAATGGTGGAAACAGGAGCTGGACTGTCTGACAGAAAAGAGACAGAAGAGAAGAGGAAAGATAAACAGGAGGGAGATAGAGCACAGGCTAAAGGCTTAAACATCAATCTTTCACGCCTGTTTTAACATTTAGCTTCAAGTTTGTGTTTCAGCCTTTAGTTTATTATTATCAACTATATTATATTTATAATAATAAAATATATATATATTTTACAATAATAAAAAATTAACGTTAACAGGTATCGACCTGTAAAGGAAAAAACGCAATACTGACCTTTTCAATGTTTTGTTTTTGTTTCATAAATAATTGATACCAATTGAAAGAATTACACATGGATTAACCCCTTAGAGCCCGGTGCAGCGCTGGTGTATAATTTGCATATTAGGTTTTTATTGGCAGTGCATTTGAAATCAGATATATCCCAACTTTAACATATCCCAGAGCGGTTTCCTTCCACTTATGTTTCAGATTACGTCATACCTTTATTACACGTCATCATGATTTTTACATTTTTGAGGGATAGAGCTATGACATGTACTTTGAATGAATGAATGAAACTTATTTCATTGCAGTTATTTCAACAAAGGAACAAACTCAAGGCAGAAACTGCAAATTCAAGGAAACCAAAAGTGTGCAGATCGAAGCTGAAGCTTATATAAAACCTTCCCCTCATGTATAAAACAAACAAAAGAAAAACCAAACAAAAAACCATCACAGATGAAAGTGTATGTAGCTTTTTTAACCTTACCAATGTATCACGTTTTTATTTCTACCGACTGACAGACAATGAGATTTTAAATTTGTTCTGAAATTAGGTTTTTGGAAAATTAATGTTCCCCTCAGATTGTATTGACAGTTTCTCATTTCAAACAACTTCTGGATATTTTGTGGTAATTACTGATTTCTAGCTTTGAACATTGTTTGCATTGTATTGTACTTGACTGAATCTGTAAATTTAAGTATATTCAGCTCGGAAAACAGAGGATTTGTTGGTTCACAATATGGTTTATTACCTATGATTTGTATGACTTTTTTTGTACTTAGAAGAAATAGAGTAGATGATTTTTTTTTTTTTTTATCTTATTAATTACATAAACAGACAAAACAACATAAACACAAAATACACCCCACTCATCCTCACCTCCCACACAAAACTACACATGGTACAAAAAATAAAGTATACATATAGACCAGTTCAGTTAACATTTTCAAAATAAACCTTTGAGAACCTCCCATCTCCTTTCATATGTTTTGGCATCATTGTCTGTTTCGACCATGTAACCTTCTAAGACTTTATATCTCTGAACAAATCTTTTAAAGGAAATAATATTGAGTGAAGATCTATCTATGGCTTTAAAAATAAAACGTTTACCAAGAGCAATAATTAGGTTAACTAAGTCATTACTGTCTACAAACTCTCCTAAGAATACAGAAACAAAATCTAATTTTAAGGACAAGACAATTTCTAAACACATTTTCTCAACGTTGTTCCAAAACAAGGACACGATGTGACAAAACATGTGCAGGTGGATTCAGACAATCATCTGTCTCAGTTATATTCCATAGCTTTAACATTTTCCTTGTGGGTAAAAAATTATATATGATTTTAATTTGAAAGAATCGGTTTTGTACATCCACTGTAGTGTTGTAAATGATTATTTTTTTAAAAGATTAATTGTACGTTGTGGCGATTTGTTTATTTAGTCTGGACATGATTCTATATGTTTCAACAGAGTTTAAGCAAGAATCAACAGTGTATAAAACTGTAAAGATGTGTTCAGGTTTGTTAGGTTTTAGAGGTTTAAAGCTGCAGATTTATTTCCTCTCCAAAACATCAGTTTTCTGCTTGAACTTTGCTTGAAAGCCCCTAAAAAACTTCTCTAAGCTGCTCTTGCTGCAGCAGAGAGCTGCACTCAGACCTATCAGCCTCTGAGATCTTTGTTTCTCCAAATCGACCCCCTCCGACTCCCACAATCCTCCCATCTCCTCTCCAACGCGGCGTCAAACGCGGCGTCAAACACAGTCCCACGTTGAATCACCCTGATTCCTTTTCAGCCGGCGCTTTTGCTTCGACTTAACAAAACTGACTTTATCATAGAGAGCCAGGAACGCTCCCAGTCAAAAGCCAAATGAAAGACTTTCGCTGACTTGAAATGGAAACCTGTCGTCTTGCCATCAGATCTTTTCCTCTCTCTTCTCTGGCCTTTTCATGCCAAACAGAGCTTCGAGTGCGTTCGCCTCCTGCTCCTTGTCAAGTATCTGTAAGGTAATTAGTGGAATTTCCTCCTCTGGCGCTTCATTATCAATGTGCCTTATTTACATATGATTTCAAACACCAGCCGAGCTCTGCTGATTCTTTTTTTTTTCTCCTCGCCGTTTTTATGCCATTATGAGAGAGCAAACGGGAGTCACAGCAGGGGGCCTTTTAGGAGGAGAAGAAGATGCTGCACTCTTGCTTTTTTCTTTCTCTGACTTCTTTGGCTTCTCTCTCTCTCTCTCTCTCTCTCCACACAGCTGCCTCCCTCTCTCTCTCTCTCTCTCTCTCTCTCTCTCTTTGCACAGCGGGTGGTTTGAGAGCTGAAGACCTCCTCTGCAGGTGCAGCCTCTTCCTGCTTTCTCTCTCTCTCTCTCTCTCTCTTTGCCTTTCTTTCAGCGTTTCCTCTGAAGATCACATTCAGAGCAGCCCCTCGTACATTCTCCAGCACAAAAGTTTCTCTGATGCCTGTTTAAAACCGCGTTTTCTGTCCTCTCTGTGTCTGCCTCTGCAGGAGTGTGTGTGTGTGAGAGAGTGAATATGCAAACACACTCTCTCAAAGACGTGAGTTTGAGTCTTAAATTAGCGTCTCATCCGTCACTTTTCCTCCACTCTTTCTTTCTTTCTCCATCTACCTTCAGTGTGTTTCTCTCAGAGCTGTTTTTCCCGCTGGTGTCTGACTCTTTCACAGTCTCACAGTATAGCTCCATCTATTGGGCCTCTTAATGAGGTGCAGTCTGCCTCTTCAGCTGCACAAATTCAACCCTGAACTCCTCACTTCTGATTCTTCTGCATGTGAGAATTTGGCTTTTATTGTGTTTTAAAAATGTCTCTGCTCTGACTGAGAGATGAGCCTGATAAACAGTCAGAAATAAATCCTTAAAACCAATAAAAATCTCCTCAAAAACTGAACAAGAGATGTGAAGTGAAACTCTGGAATCTCTCCATCATTTTGTGTCTCTAAAAGTTATGAATTCGCACTGAACTGTTTACCACAGATCAGTAAATGTGTTGATGAAATGAAGAGTTAAAAAGTGTTGAATTAAAGGGACAGTGAGGACTTTATGAGTAATTTAAAAAAAGTCTCATCTTCATAATCTACGATTTAAAATGAGATTATCAGCGCTGAAGTCTCCATAACGACGACACATCAGCTGATGAAGTTAATCAGCAGAAAGGGAATAGTGAAAATGATTTCTGTAATTTATTTGGTAGAAATTGTGAAAACAGGAGCTGGACTGTCTGACAGAAAAGAGACAGAAGAGAAGAAGAACGATAAATGGGAGAGTGATAGAGCACAGGCTAAAGGTTAAAGCAGGAGCTAAAGGCTAAAACACAAGCAAAACTAAAACATGAGACAAGCTAAAGGCTAACACATAAGCTACAGGCTAAAGCAGGAGCTCAAAGCTAAATCAGAGCCTAGAGCTAAAACCAAAGCTAAAGGCTAAACTTGAGCTAAAGTTGAGGCAGAACTGAAAGTTAAAACATGAGCTACAGGCTAACGTAGGAGCTCAAAGCTAAATTAGGGCCTAGAGCTAAAACCAAAGCTAAAGGCTAAACTTTAACTAAAAGTTGAGGCAGAACTGAAAGTTAAAACATGAGCTAAAGGCTAAAGGTTAGAGCTAAAAGTTAATAGAGGAGCTAAAGGCTAAATCAGGAGCTAAAGGCTAAAACATGAGCTAAAAGTTAAATCAGAGGCTAAAGGCTAAAACATGAGCTAAAGGCTAAAACGGGGCTAAAAGTAAAATCAACAGCTTATGGCTAAAATATGAGCTAAAGGCTAAAACATAAGCTAAAGGCTAAAACATGAGCTAAAGGCAAAAACAGGGCTAAAAGTTAAAAGGAGCTAAAGGCTAAAATTCGAGCTTAAGATTGAGGCAGAACTGTAGGCTAAAACATTAGCTAAAAGTTAAATGAGGAGCTAAAGGCTTAATCAGGAGCTTAAGGCTAAAACATGAGCTAAAGGCTAAAACAGGAGCTAAAGGCTAAAACAGGAGCTAAAGGCTAAAACATGAGCTAAAGGCTAAAACAGGAGCTAAAGGCTAAAACATGAGCTAAAGGCTAAAACATGAGCTAAAGGCTAAAACATGAGCTAAAGGCTATAACAGGAGCTAAAGGCTAAAACAATAGCTAAAAGTTAAATGAGGAGCTAAAGGCTTAAACAGGAGCTAAAGGCTAAATCAGGAGCTAAAGGCTAAATCAGGAGCTATAGGCTAAAACAGGAGCTAAAAGTGAAATCAGGAGCTAAAGGCTAAAACAGGAGCTAAAGGCTAAAACATGAGCTAAAGGCTAAAACATGAGCTAAAAGTTAATAGAGGAGCTTAAGGCTTAATCAGGAGCAAAAGGCTTAAACATGAAAATTAAAAATGGAGAAGCAGAAATTTAATCCCTTGGCCTTTGAACCAAAATCTGTCAGAACATACAACAGTTTTTTTGTTTGTTTTTAAAAGAAATGCTGGTTTTTGTTTCAAAAATGGAAATAGAAGAATTTGCCCTAAGTTCGTTTCTCAATTTGTTTTTTAGAATTGGGAGTAAAACAGACGATACACTGACTGGATAACATCTTCTGTAAATGATCAATAATCTGATGAGGGGCTGTTGGACTTAGTGGATAAAACATTTCTGGCTCAGAAAGTTTTTATAAAACAGAAATTAAACTCTGCTGCTGAACCTCTTCATCCATGTGATAAAACTTCAAAAGGAAACTGCTCATGTTCAAAAGTTCCTGTCCGGTCAGTTTTTGTTGGACTTCCGATCCCTGCGCACAGACATAAACAAGTCTGAAGGTTTGAGCCACAAGAGGAAGCTGCTGGAGCTGCTCTGCTTCTTTGTAGCGTCTAAAACCTCCTCCTCCTCTGACCTTTGACCCCTGACCCCGGTCAAAGATAACGCAAAGTCAATGCCACTAAAACCACACCCCCTGCCCCGTCTATCCGACCAATCAGAGCTCAGCGTGACCGTCTCTGTGTGCTCAGAGAGGAGAGCGGTGAACGTTGAGACGTGGAGGTGCAGAGCGGCTCTTTGATAAATGTGTTTTTCACATGTGAGAAAACGATGAGACATCAGTGAAGAGAAGCTGCTGCAGATAAAGATTCAGAGAATGTTGCTGGTTTATATCAGAGCCTGAACTCTGCACACAAACATCTGAGGAAAAGTTAAAGTGGTCTCATTGTTTCTGCTCTCACACACACTCTCACACACTTACACATTCATGTAAGGCTCTAACATGAGCAGGAAAAAGAAATGAGTAATGAAAGAGAGACAAAACATCAGAAACATTTCCAGAAACAGATTTTTCCTCCAGACAAATGAAATCTAAGAAAGTCAGTGTAGAAATTTTCCTTCAGCATCCAAAGACAAATAGTGACAGTGTTATAGTGACATTCGAAAATTCTGGTGACATTTGAGAAATCAAGCAACGTTACAGAATCTATATAATAATTGAAAATCCTTTGGTCAAAGTCTAGAATTCCGGAACTGTTCTACATTTCTGGCATCTATTTACAATAACATTGACATTCCAGAATTCTGGGGTCATTGTAGAACAACGTCCCTGAATTCTTGTCATCATTTTAACGCTCTGGAAATAATCAATGTTTTTCTGCAAAATTCTAGAATTCTGGTGTAATCTGAGCAAAGCTTTGGCATTCAAGAATTTCTGGCAGCGTCTGATAATCTTCTGAATATTCCAGAGTTCTGGTGACATTTCAGAAATCTGGTCACGTTCTAGAGATCGAGGAACTTTCTAGAATTCCGGTCATAATTTCCGGTTCTGGTGTCACATAAAAATTTCGGGAACAGTCTAATGTTTTATTGACATTCTAGAATTTACGGCAACATCCTACAACCTTGGCGACGTTCTAGAGGTTTGACAACATTCTACGATTTTTGGCAATATTCTTAAATTTTGATGAGGTTCTTCAATTTCTGCAACGTTCTAGAATTTCAGGGCACATTCTTCAACTTCGGTCATCTATAATTTTGGCAACATTCTAGAAATTTGTTGACATTCTAAAGTTTTGGTGACACTCCGGAATTATGGCAACATCCTACAATTATGGGGACGTTTTAGAAATTCGATCACATTCCAGAATCTTATGACATTCTGGAATATTGATGACATTCTAGAATTTTGGTAACGTTCTACAACTTTCATAACATTCTAGAATTTTGATGACATTCTGGAATTTTGATGATATTCCAGAAATCTGATGACATTCTAAAGTTTTGGTGACATTCTACAGTTTAAGCAACAGTCTAGAATTTCGGTGACATTCGAAAATTTTGATGACACTCAAAAATTTTAATAACATTCTCTAATTTTGGTGACATTCCGGAATTTTGATGACACTCTAGAACTTTGATGATATTCTAGAATTTCAGTGACATTCTAGAATTTTGATGATATTCTAGAATTTTATGGACATTCTGTAATTATTGCAACATCCTACAATTATGGGGGACATTTTAGAAATTCAAGGATTCAAGGAGTTTTATTGTCATCCAACCCATGTAAAACATGGGTGGGACGAAATGACATCCGATGACATTCTAGAATTTTGGTAACGTTCTACAACTTAGATAACACTCCAGAATCTTATGACATTCTGGAATTTTGATGATATCCCAGAAATCTGAAGAATAATTTATTTCCATTTTCAGCTTCCTTTCCTGACCGCCCTGATCATTCTCTGTCTCCTAACTTTCCTTTCTGTCTTTTCTTACCTGGTGAGGCAGCGCTGCTCAGCCGTGCTGCCGTTCTCGCCGTTCACGCCGTTCTCGCCGCTCTGCACCAGCGTGAGAAAGTCTGACATTTTGCTCCAGAGCAGAGGTTGAACAGAGCGACCGGACTTTGGCTGGATGGAGTGAATTCTCCCCAGCTCTGCTGCGATTAATCTGCAGAGAGAAAACATTTCCACGGATGAGCGGGATGACACTGTTATTGCACAAACAGCTTTTATCAGAGGAGAAACACGACTCCCTCTGCTTTTAACGCTCTTATCTTCTTCTTCTACTCCAAAAAAAAAAAAAAGAAGGAGGCCTTGTTGCACTGTGACCTCTGAGATCTGCTTCTTTAGTCTCAGCTCTGACTGAACGTCCTCCTGGTTCCAGGCTCAGGGGCACAGCGGCAGGTGATGGATGCGTGCCGCGGCCCTGACTGCTCGGCCTCAGCTGCCGGCGTTGCTGTTGTGTCGTGGCGTCCTGAGCGCAGAGTTACGGCGGCGGCGGCGGCGTGTTATCATGATGAATGAAACCAGGGGCACGACTCAACAACATTGCTCAACATGAAACATGACTCAGCAGAATTAATTAAGAAAAAAACAACTGCATCAGCATAACTGAAACACACACGTACAACAGTGCATGCACACACACACACACACACACACACACACACACACACACGTGACCTCCAGAAAAGAGGAATTATTATCTGACAGCACAAACGTTCAAGGTTTCACATCTGGCCTCTTAAACCTGCTGGATTCCTGAGAGACGACCATAATCAGACTGTTTCTCTTTTTTGTTGTTGTTGTTGTATTTAAGATTTAAGAAACAAATGAGAACGAATGTTTTATACACTTAGATATTTTAAAAAAACAAGCATTGTGTGCATATTTTTCTGAATGAGATTAATAGATATGATTTTTTTTTCTTTTTCATGAGTTTAACTGGTCTGAGAAAGTTTGCTGCAAATTGAGAATCACCGCAAAATGTCCGAATAATTCTGTAGATGGAAGAAAAATGCAGAAAATTCAAGGGTTAAATATTGAATAAATCATGCAGGATTAATCATGAAGATTCATCTCATACTTATCATTTTTTATGACATCATTTCAGTCATTTTCTCATTAATATAACTTTTTTTCTGGTTATTTTGACTTTTTTTTCCGTCAGAGATGCAACCTTAAATTTAATTATTTCGACTACTTTTTAACTCAGTTTTAATTTCCCTCACAATTTTAACATTTCCTCCGCAAGTTTGACTTTTTTCTCCAGGCTTTGACATCTTTTAGTCATAAATTTGACTTTTACACTTACAATTTTGAATTTTTATTACAAAAAATTCAACTTTTTATATCATTATTTTGACTTTGATCTTGACATTTTGACTTTCGAGGTCATAAATTGACTTTTTGTCTCATTATTTTCACTTCTTTTGTTATAAATTGATGAACTGAATGAGTTTTATCTTACAACTTTGACTTTTCGTGTAATAATTTTGACGATTTACCCCTAATAACTAATAACTATAACTTTCTTTTTTTCATAATTTTGAAGTATTTTGTCATAATTTGATTTTAATATATCATAGGAATGACCTTATTTTCTAATATTTTTGATTTTCGTATGCATTAACTTCAATGTTTTATGTTATTATTTTGACTTTTTTCTTAAAATTTTGAAATTTAATGGCATAATTTGACTTTTTATCTCATATTTATGACTTAATTTTCTCATATGATTGTTTTTATTTAATTAATCTAACTTTTTACAACACTATTTTGACTTTGATCTTGAAATTTTGACTTTTTATCTCATAGGTACGCCTAGATTTTCTCATATTTTTGACTTTCTATGTAATAAATTCAACTTTTTATGTCATTATATTGACTTTTTCCTTAAAAAAATTATGACTTTCTATGACTAAAACAAATCCTCAACAAAGCCAAGGCTTCTTTTTTTCTTGGGTTTCGTTTAATTTTTTTGACTGAAGGAAAAGAGCTTCCTTTCAAAGCAAACAATCAAATCCATACTTAATTTATCTGATTTATTTATGTGACGAGTTCACTTTTATGTTCAAATTTCTGCTATACTGGTTCAATCACTTTGAAGGTTTTTAATCAAAGAAATATGGAAAACGGGTCAAATATTTCTTGTTTGCATCTGTCAGATTTAACCCTGATTATTGTTCATAATTTTACAATGTTGGATAAAACTTGCGAGCCTGGGTAGTTTTTAATTTACCTGTGAAACCCTAAAGTTTCACAGGACACATGTAGTCGTGTGAAACTTTAAAAACTTTCTGTCATTATGAAATCTCTGAAGTTTTCTTCTCTCCATCAGTGAAAGAACCTGAAAATGTTCCTGTGACATTAAAAGTTTATTTCCTCTGATGAAAAAGAACCGACCCCTGTGACCCGGCTCTGACCATAGACTGTATAATAAGTGGACGCAACAACGTTCGGCTCAAACTGAAGCCTCCAGCAGATGCTCCGCCCTCTGGTGTCTGGCTGCAGTATAGGTCATAAGCCCCGCCCCCTGGTGTCTGGCTGCAGTATAGGTCATAAGCCCCGCCCCCTGGTGTCTGGCTGCAGTATAGGTCATAAGCCCCGCCTCCCCATGTATTCCAGATATGAGCCGGGAAAACTTTAAAAAATTACGATACCTCGTAGAAACGTTTCTCTCATCCTTACTCTAAGGTGGTATGATGATGTCATCTGGCTGCATGGTGTTCAGGTGTTTTTTTTTCTGAGAAGTTAGTTTTTCATTAGTTATTGGACGTTAAAAACCACGATATAAGTTTTGTTTTACGATAGTTGACAGCTGCCGTTCATGAGTAGTTTTTATCGGGGATATAAGAAACTTCGGGAAAGAGCCAAAAGGAGACTAAACCTTCTGAAGAAGAAAAAATAAATATTTTTATTTCTCTTTTTTACTTGGCTCCACCAGAAATTCTCTAGTGCGCAGACTCTGGCTGCACAATGGCGGCTAGAGAAACGGGGTTTTTTGGCTTCAAAATCGTAGAACAGTGACAGGCGGAGCCACGCTGTTTATTTTATATACAGTCAATGGCTCTGACCTGTAGATGGAAGGCTGTCGCAGCAGCTGGTCGTCCAGCACCGTTCCTCTCACAAACTCGTAACAGATGCCGTTCTGGAAGCTGCAGTAGATCTGAGGGCCGCAGCCGTGAGCGTGGAGCACCTGGAACATCTCCACCTCCAGGTCCCGGTTCACGTAGAGCTCCGTCATCCTGCCGTAGAGACGCACCAGGACGCAGCCGCGCTCCTGCAGCGAACCCACAAAGCAGCCGATCAGCTGGTTAGTGATGCCCTCTGTGAAGGTCTGCAAGAAAAAAAACAAAACTTTCTTTGTCATCACCATAAAAACTGAACGATTCCAGAAAAAGATGAAGCTGTGATTTTTCTGGCAGATACTGGGATTTCAATTTGATTCACAATTTTCTTCAAATCAAACTTCAGTAAAGCACAAACTGGACAAAGAACTAGAAGAAGAAAAATTGAAATCTAAGCAAGTCATTCTGTTTTATTTTTAGTAAAAATTTCTCTTACTATTCTTGATTTGAGCCTCATTTACTCGACAAGGTCATAAACATGTTTCATTTCAAGTTTTTAAAAAATGAGGCATCAATTGCTTGTAACAAGTAAAAAGAAATCTGCCAATGGGATAAGATAAAAGATTCTTGTTTCAAGACATTTTTCTAATTTCAAGAAACTTCCCGGGCAATTCGTCTTATCCCAGCGTCTGAACTTTTCAAAATAAAGGCAGAAACAAACTGAAACATCGTCTGAAACATTTCTTTACGCTGGTTCATGAAAGTTCGTCTCTTCTGTTTCTAAAGTCCATAAAAGTTGAACCAACACTGAGAAGATCATAAACTGCTTCATTCTCTGATAACACTGATAACTCTGTGACAACACCACCTCTGTAAAACAGGGGAATGACCCTTTAAGAAGGAGCTTGAGTCCACTTTAACGTCTAAACTTGACAAGAAATATGACGGACAAACATGCACGGATACGAACAGCAGAGAAAAGATCCAACTACAGCAGGCTCTGAGTGTGTGTGTGTGTGTGTGTGTGTGTGTACACAACAACACCACAGTGACCACTGTTTGCCTGCCGGGGCCTCGTGGGACTTTTGTTGTCATTCAGCGGTTTCTCAGAGACTTTTTCTCTTTGCCACAATCTCCCAAAGCTCAGAGGGAACTGAGACCATCACTCAGGAAAAAAACAGGATTTCATTAAGACAGAGAGAGCAAGCACCATCACACTTATAATAATAATAATAATAATAATTTGACATATTACAATACAACCACTGTTGTTTGTGGGGCTTTACAACTTTGTATCAGTAACAAAATGTTGGTAAAGACAGACAGAGGTTGTTGAGTTAAAAAGATTGAGGGTGATTTCAGCTAAAACTGCCTTTGCTTTTTTTTTTCTTGTGTCTCCGACTTTGTATAAAAGAGAAAAGTCATCAAGACTGATGATTTTTGCTGCACGTCTACAATGTTCTTCAGCCTTTTCTTATTTTTAAGAGTGAGCGACCCAAGCCAGCACATAAAAGAAAATGTTAAGAGAGACTCAGTAAAACAACTGTTGATATTTAAACTCCGAAGTTTTCACACTTTGGAACATTTTTTTGATACTTTCTCACTATTTTCCAGGTTCATTTCGATTTTTCTTAACAATTTATGACACTTTCATGCTCTTTCTTGCAACAAGCAGACTATTTTTCAAGTTTAATACCAACTTTTTCATTTGCCATTTTTGTTGACTTTGACCATTTTAACCACTTTTCACTGTTTTTCTTCACTTTTAATGCTAATTTGCGTTGCCTTTTGTCCAGTTTGGTTATGTTTCACTCTTTTTTTCCCACTTATAACACATTTTTGCTTATTTTTGAGTATTTACATGCCCAATTTTGTGGCCTTTTTGGGCATTTTACCACCTCAAAATATGACTTGAAATAAGACATTTTTATGACCTGGTCTGGTGAATGTGGCTCAAATTAAGAACAATAGGACAATTTTTACTACAAATGAGACAGAATGACTTGCTTAGATTTCAGTTTTTGCAGTGTACATCAAACCATCAAAACATCAAAAGCTGTTACTCAAATGAAAAGATGAAAACTGAAGGTAAGAGTTGTTTCTAACGTTTAGATAAAAGCTCAATATATTAAGCTAAAAGTGGAGATTTTGAGACATAAAGTTAAAATTGTGAGATAAAAGGCAAAAGTTTAAAGAAATAATTTAACAAAGTCTGAGATAAAAAGTCTAAACTTTCACATCTAAAGTCAAAATTTCAAGATAAAGATGAAAGTCTCATTTTGAGATATATTGTAAACATTTTGAAATCAAGGCAATGCTTGATATAAAAAGAAAAATGCTAGGATTTGAGTTGAAATTATGAGATCTAAAATGATTAAACAGAAGGGAAAATTTGAAGGGAAAAAGGAAGATTTTGAGATAAAACTTCCAAATTTTGAGAAACTTTTTTCTCCAATTTTGCTAATTTTCGTTGCCTTTTTTCCAGTTTGGTTATGTTTCACTCTTTTTTTCCCACTTATGAAACATTTTTGCTTCTTTTTGAGTATTTACCTTTTTATTGTTTTATTGCTCCTCTTTGCTGTTTTTTCCTCTTTTCTCCACTTGTATAGTTTCTTTTGTAAAGGTAGTTTTTAACAGTTTGTCTCTTTGGTTGAGTAACTCTGGTGTAGAACAGAAAACATCTGCTGAAAAAACTGTAGCTGATATTTTGACACATTTCAGGTTATGGAAATATTTCACTGTCTGACATTAGAATAATGCAACAGGACATTTTACGATTTAATTAATTTGCGATTAATTGCCCAGCTCTACTCAGTTGGGAGCCAAAACACAATGATGATGATATTTTGTTTCCATCTGTCTTTATCTATTTTGACTTACTCTCTAAGAAATAAGAAGAGGTGTTTAGAGAGGACACTGAAACAGCAGCAGATAAACAGATGAACACGGTTAAAGACTCGCTCTGAACTCAAGAGCTGGAAGGAAACATCCACCTCTTCTTCTTCTTCTTTGTGTACATTTCTGGACCTGCTGTAGATTGAGAGGTCACCCACCCAATGTGCCATCACCTGACAAACAGAAACCCTATTTCTCTGAAAGATTGGACCTTGTGTTTGCACATGGGACCAGAAAAGGTTTATTCTGTGCTGAACAGCTGCTCTGACAACAGCGCTCATCTGTTCCCAGGGTTAAAAAGAGAAGAAGAATAAAGTCTGCTATTGTGTCTGTCCACCTTGGACCATCTGCTGCTTCTGAAAGCTGTTTTTCTATGCAGGGCCATAAGTCGACTTTATACACAACATTTTTCATCTTATGTGCTTTTAATTTACCTCTCTCACAACACGCTTTTATTTTGAAAATTAGAAACTCAGCTCTCTGGTAAGATTTGATAAGCTGTGAGTTTGATCAGCATCAGATTGTGACGTTATATTATTGTTAATAATATAATAGGTCTCTTCATATTTGTTTAGTTTTCAGCTCAAAGCCCAACAATATTTCAACGCTTGAATATTATTTATTTTCACTTTTCAAGACGGCTCAAATAAACAATGGGAAGAATATAAAAAGATATCCAAGGAACTGAGGATGCCAATAAGCAGAGTTCAAACTCTAATGAAGAAGTGGAAAATGAGGGATTCTGTTGAAACCAAACCACGGTCAGGTAGACCAACAAACATTTCAGCTACAACTGACAGGAAAATTGTTCTGGATGCAAAGAAAAACCCACAAATAACTTCAGCTGAAATACAGGACTCTCTGAAAGAATGTGGTCTGGCTGTTTCAAGATGTGATACTCAACCAAAGAGACAAACTGTTAAAAACTACCTTTACAAAAGAAACGATACAAGTNTAAAGTGAAGGTTCTGGAGTGGCCATCTCAGTCTCCTGACCTCAATATCATTGAGCCACTCTGGGGAGATCTCAAACCTGCAGTTCATGCAAGACAGAGCAAGAATTTACAGGAACTGGAGGCTTTTTGCCAAGAAGAATGGTCAGTTTTACCATCTGAGAAAATAAAGACCCTCATCCACAACCAGCACAAAAGACTTCAAGCTGTCACTGATGTTAAAGGGGAAATACACGCTGTTAAGAACTGGGGGAGGGAAACTTTTCATCAGGGTCATTCTGGAAGTTTCTGTTGTTATTATGATTTAAAAGAGTAAACACAGTTGTTCGTTAATAAATGTCTCCACCAAACCACTAACCATGAGAGACAGAAAAGTTTTTGTGTTTTCAGTCATATTCTCGGAGAAAAAGCCAAAACACTTATGAGCACAGCTGTATGTTCAGATTTAAACGTCCCAAAGCTCAACCACAGAGTGAATATCCTCCTCTGACTTGCCTTCATCTGAACGTCCTCTTCCTTCCAGTGAGGACGAAGATTCCTGAGAAGCTCCAGGATTCCTCCTCGAGGTTCCTGCTCATTAATCCTGACGTCCACGTGGAAAAGCTGATTCCCAGTGCAAGAAGACTGTTCGTCCATTCTCATAAATTAAATCCAAAGCCTTAGAAACACTTGAAATGTTAGAAGTCTCGTGACTCAAACGTTACTCAGATTCAACAGCTCATTCTTGAAATGGCCTCAAGTTTCAGGACGACCCAACGCAGGTTTCATCTTAAAACAACGTGTAAGTCAAAAAGACAGAAAAGAGGTAAAAATCCCAAACAGAGGTCTAAAATCTGCCGAAAGTTCCCACGTGTGTCCAGTGTCCAGTGAGTGAGCAGCAGGTTGCTTATCAGGGGCCAATGTTCCTGTGGACATCTTCATGGACACGCTGCAGAGTTTACACATTAACCACCGTGGTCCAAGCTGCAGCAGGCGGCCGCTGCTGAAAACACCAATCGTTTACTCCTTTAGTTTACTCATCCAACTATTATGTAAGTACTTATCAAACTTTACAAACAAACAATGTGAGGTACAGATCATGGAAATCAAAGTTTAAGTTTGTGTCATTTTTGGCAAACAAGGTGGGAACTCTGTCTTCCTTTGAACAGTCAAACATGACTTTTAGTGAAACTTTTACCTCTCATTCATTCTTAAAAAAAACACTCCTGACGTCTAAACCACAGTTTGTTACAGCATCACAGGTATTAAAAATAACCTGCACTTTTTGCCATTTTGACCTTTTTTTCATTCATTGCACTATTTAATTTAGATGTGTAAATATTTGTTTTTCCTTTTTGTACATTTTTTTTAATATTTCTTATTTTTTAATTACTTAGTCTCTGTTTTTCATATATTTGATAATGAATGTTTATTCATTGTTGACTTTGTACTTGAAGAGCACAGTTAAAACTGCGGTCAAAATCTTTGTACGCTTCTTGAAGATACTTTTTTTTGTGATTGATTAACAAGCTTGTCCATCTTCTTAAAGACAGATCTTTCATTACCCGATATGATGGATAAACAGACAGGTTGATGTTGTTTTTTCTTAGCTCAGAGGGAAAATCTGGCCTAGCACCTGTTAGCATTGACGTGCTAGAGGCTGCTAACAACTGATCTTGTGTGTAAATAATGCAAGCATGGTTGCAGGAAGGATCCTCAGATACATAGAGGAACAAAAATAGTAACAAGAAAAAAAGAAAATCACCATTTTAGATGGAACCACTTTGGTGTCAATGGCAACAAATGAGACCATAAAAGCAGCATGAGGGTCAAAATACAAAGAATCCTCTAGAGAGGAGAAGCAAAGCTGAGACACTCATCCTTAAACTGAGTAGAAGATATTGTTTCACCTTTTAGTAAACCTCTCTTCAGCCAATTATCTACCTTATCTGCCTCCTTTACTTCAGCTCACAGGGAACAATAGGCCTAGCACTGGTTAGCATCTATATGCTACAGGCTGCTAACAACTGATTTCATGCGCAAACAGTGAAACCACGGTTACACAAAGGATCAAAAGTAGCAAAAACAACACTTTAGTAATAACCAGTTTGTTGTCAATAGCCAAAAAATCAGCCATAAAAAGTCAGAACTGATGCCTAAGAGTGGCCATTGGAGTGCACACAACAACAAAATGACTTCCTGTTCTTTAAGAGACTAAATGGATAAAACAAAGGAGAGATATTTGTCCCTAAATTGAGCTGAGGACACTTTCTCTCCTTAAAGTAAACCTCCCTTCAATCAATTTAACTCAGCTCTCAGATATTCATTTTTCTCTACAACACACATCATCCTTGCCTCCTTTTTCTCAGCTCACGGGGAACAATGGGCCTAGCACTGGTTAGCATCGACATGTTGTGGGCTGCTAACAACTGATTTCATGTGCAAACAGTGCAACCATGGTTACATGTAGAATCAAAAGTAGCAAAAACAACACTTAAGGTAGAAACACTCCAGTGTCAATAGCTGAAAATTGAGCCATAAAAAGTAACAACCAACTCCAAAGAGCGGCAACAGGAGCGGCGCTTGGCAATAGAATGACATCATTTTATTTACAGGGATGAAAGAATGAAACAAAGGAGAGACACTCGTCCCCAAATTGAGCTGAGGACACTTTCTCTCTTTAAAGTAAACCTCCCTTCAATCAGTTTAACTCAGCTCTCAGATATTCATTTTTCTCCACAACATACATCACCCTTGCCTCCTTTTTTCTCAGCTCACAGGGAACAATGGGCCTAGCACTGGTTAGCATCGACATGTTGCGGGCTGCTTACAACTGATTTCATGTGTAAACAGTGTAAACATGGTTACACAAAGGATCAAAAATGGTAAAAACATCACCTTAGATATAAATAGTATAGTGTTAATAGCTGTAAAAATTAGCCTCAAAAAAGTAACGAGTGACTCCAAAGAGCGGCAACAGGAGCAGCGCTTGGCAACAGAATGACATTATTATATTTTACAGGGATGAAAGAATGAAACAAAGGTGAGACACTTGTCCCCAAATTGAGCAGAGGATACTCTCTCTCTTTAAAGTAAACCTCTCTGCAGTCAATTTGGTTCCCACCACGCTGCTCTAACGTCAAACTGGGCGCGTTCGCTCGCTGCTGCACGTTCCACATGGGGAATGCAGAATTTGTGTTACAGATTAAATCATTGAACTTCATTCAAGCTGAAAAGTAAGCATACAGCAAAACTGACTCTGGATCCTGTTAATACTCTTCAGATGCTTTGGCCCGTGCGGCGCAGACTGGGTGGAGTCCATTGTCTGACTGAGTCGTGGTGAAACTCCAGAGAAGCGTCCAAACGCGGGACAATGCGCTCATTCAGACATGACCTTTAATGCTCGCTGGATGCCACAGAACATTTCAACATGATGCTTCTGTAAACACAAAACGAGTCTCATAAACATTGGGGCAGCATGTTTTCAGCCTGTTAAATTATTCAGATGTTGGGCCAATGTTTACCATTTTGCATCATTACAGTAATTGCCTAGAAGTCACGAATGCAGTGATCATCTTGAACCAAATACTTTGCAAGCTTTTAGACGCAAATGAAATTCGCTCGCCATCAAAGGGCGTCTCATCATCAAAGATGTTGTGAATTGAAAGAGAGATGAGCGTGGAGATTAAAAATGTAAGGGTCAGGCTGCAGAACAGAAGAGTGGAGTCAGTGTTTGCGTTACGGCGTGCACCTTTTAAAAAGAGCCGAACAAGAGGGCTGCTTTAAGAGATGAGACACACAAGAAGCTGCGCGAGCGTTAATCTGCAGTTCTGACACCTCTCAGGCGGGCGGACTCGCTTACGCTGTGTTTGGCTCTTTTTTCCCTCCTCTTCTTGATTGTTGATGAGGAGAATGCAGACATTAACTTTTGGGCCTTTGAGCCTTGAAAATTAATCATTTATAAAAGGATCAACAAAGCAACAGTTGTGTTAAAGAGAGAATGAAAGAGTTGCAAAACTGAGTTAATGTTGCTGGAGTTTCTCTTGACTTCTTGACATTGCTTAGAAATTTTTCCTCATTGAAGTAAAGAGATAAAGCCTGAGCTCCATCTATTCAACAACATGTGGAAATAAAGAGAGGGAATGGAGAAAAGCGGTGTGAACAGCTGAAGATTTAACTAATTGCAGATTACATTTTGTGACTGACAGATCTTCATATGTGTTCATGATTCACATCTTTATTTTACTGCAGTGAAATGTTCCAGGAGCTCGAGTTTCTTCACTTCTTACTTTTAAAGCTTCAGTTATTAAAATATGTGTGAGAGTTTAAAGGCTCTGTGGCAAGAATCTGTCACGTTCATCTTTGATGGAAAAGAAGACTCCATTTCCCATGAGCACTTATTTTGGGGAGTTCACTTTTTCTTTGCATGACAATTTTTCTAAGGATGCAAAGAATCAAGGTATTGTATCTATTCATAGTTCCAAAGAAAAGAACAGTCAAATCAGTCAGCCTGTTGCTTCTGTTTTAGCCTCTAGCCTGTGCTCTATCTCTCTCCTGTTCATCTTTCTTTTGCTCTTTTGTCTCTTTTCTATCAGTCTACCTCCTGTTGCCACCATAGACTGAATAATTAGTGGACGTAACGACGTTTCCCCATGTATTCCACATATGAGCCGGGAAAACTTTAAAAAATTACGATACCTGGTAGAAACGTTTCTCTCATCTTTACACTAAGGTAGTATGATGATGTCATCTGGCTGCATGGTGTTTGGGTGTTTTTTTTTCTGAGAAGTTAGTTTCTCATTAGTTATTGGACGTTAAAAACCGTGTTATAAGATTCGTTTTGCGATAGTTGACAGCTGCCGTTCATGAGTAGTTTTTATCAGGGATATAAGAAACTTCAGGAAAGAGCCAAAAGGAGACTAAACCTTCTGAAGAAGCAGAAATAAATATTCTTATTTCTCTTTTTTACTTGGCTCCACCAGAAATTCTCTACTGCTCAGACTCTGGCTGCACAATGGCGGCTAGAGAAACGAGGTTTTATGGCTTCAAAATCGTAGAACGGTGACAGGCGGAGCCACGCTGTTTATTCTATACACAGTCATTGGTTGCCACCAATACTACTACATAAATCACAGAAATCCTTGTGAAAGGGACTTTTGGTCTATTTTCAGATTTGAGTTCCTGTATTTTGGGGATGTTCATCTCGTTTAAATTGTGGATTATGAATTTGCAAATTCTTTCTAAATGATGTTGTAAACGTCTCTTATCTAGATACATGCCTGATCATAATTCATTATTAAAAATGAGACTATCAGGGCTAAGTTATTTTTAGATGCTAATTCTTAGCTACCCGACCAAGTAAAGGGACATAAGAGAAGAAGAAAGACAAACAGGAGGGAGATAGAGCACGAGCTAAAGGCTTAAACAGTCTCTAATGTGTTTGTGTTAATGTTGATTCCTGTCCACATGCAGCAGTTATTCTGCAGTGATCTGTTCAAACCTGAGAGTCTATCAATAAAATGAAGAGCCAGGTTACGTTTGCTCTGTTTGGTGAGGTTGGAGTTGGTAGATGAGACCTGGTAGGACACAACCAGGATTCACTAACGTTACAGATACGTCTCAGAGCACCGAGCTGTGAGGAGCCAAGCTTGACGTAGCCGGCTACTAAACTACGCTACAAACTCACAAAGTTTGCTTGTTGTCAGGTTTCAAACAACAGCGCTACGTTGCCTTGTTGCACAGAAACAAAGAAGAGCTAAAAAAAAACAACACCTGATCTACTTTCACTTTCGCTTTCAAAGGAAATATGATGATCTTATATTCTGATCTCCTACTTCTGTAGTCTTGTACTTATGTATTCCAACCCATCTTACCTGCAATGACAGGTAAATGCAGGTTAACAGGGGCTGTCAACTGGTGCCGAGCTCCCCCTGCTGGCAACACCTATATTACGCTGTGTTATAGAAAAACAGACTTGACAGTAGATGTGCTGATAAAGAGTGACCTTTAGCAGGGAAAATAAAATGGGGGTCAGCTGTTTTCATGTGCTAGTCTAGATCATCGTGCTACACTATAATTTCATATTCTCGCGTCGTTTCCTGAATGGTTGTAAAAAAAGGACTTCCCCAGCTTAAAGACTTGATAATAAACGTATAAATTAATCTACTTTATTAGGTGAAATGAGTCCGTTCTTTACAGGAGGGACGTTCAGGTTAGGGTTAGGCCACAAAAACAGCGTGGCTCCTTTCTTCCGTCATCTTCTTGCTGTCTTTCAGAAGTTTTTGAAAGGAGAAAATTCCCTTTTATTACGCGGCAAAACAGTTGTTGGTGTCCTTTATCAAACGGCTCTCTGAAGAGAAAAGGAGAGAGCGAGCCGTGCAGACATTTAACCTTTTTATATAGTCTTACAATTGGGGCTGTCAAGGCCTTTCATTTGTGAAGTTCCTGTGGAAAAACCAGGGAGCTTGGACTCATTACATCCACCGGTACAGTATATTTATATTTCAGCTCCAATCAAAGCTGGCCAATATGCCATCCCTATGTATTTTCTCCTCTGAGCCCTGCCTCCCCACTATAATTTTCACCGACATTTTGTGTGCAAATGCAGTAATAGACACATTTATCACATCAAAAGGGATTCAATTTTCTTTTCAATCATCCACCGGTATGAATAGCACCACATCCTCTGCGGCCAACAATGAGGGGCCATTACCGTGAGCCAAAGGATGGCTCGCCGTCTCTTTGCATTCAAGGGGAAAGTGTGTCAAACTGTTTGTCGACGTTTGTTCTAGGCAAATGGAGACGGCTTTCAGACAGGTTAGTATCCAATTTTATTGTCAGACAAATGTCATTTTTGTTTGGGGCGGCGGTAATCATTGGGCTCACACTCCGCTGTTCCTCCGCGCTAAAGCCGGCAGTTAGTCCATTTAACCTCTTACATCCCACCCAAGTCTAGCTTGTATACCATGTGTTGTTTTTAAGGCTTTTAACTGTAGAACCATAAGGTCAAAATTCATCATCATGTGAAATATTAGTCTCTAGTTGCAGAAAATGTCATGTTTTTATATGTGGCTTAAGTCCACATCAGGATAAATGCAGCTGAAACAGTTTTTCTCCACTTCTTTTTTTAATAACCAATTTCTGAACCTTATTAACTTCAAGATGCTTCATGCCAGACATTACAACTTTACTGCATCACTTTCTACACCTTCTCATCTACATCTGGGTGAAATTTGAGCTTTCTAGGTAAAACCTCATAGGAGTTAGAGAGTTTTTAGTCTCGGGTGAACAAACACCACGCAGAGTTGTACTCACTGAAGACTTCGTGCAAACAAAACCAGCTGCATCAGTTCTCAGTGTCCTCTTTTTAGTCAACTTTGCTCTGTCTTTGTGGAAAGGTTGGACAAAAGTCATGAAACAGTAGTTCACAGTCACAGATTTTTCCTCTACATGAATGTGAATGAAGATGCATGGCAATTAACAGGTCTCGTCAATGATCTAAATGGCTACAGCTGCTTTCATGTGAAGGGTGAAGTGATTGGTGACTGTAGGAGTGAGTGACAGGCCTGTTAGCCAATAAACGACCCTCAAATAGAGAAATTACACAAGACCAGCGTCAAGTAGGGAGCACTTGTTGTCTATCACAAGCTGTCCTGGGATGAAAACTCAACAGAAAAGGATGGGGTGACTTTAGTGTTGCAGCTAGAACCCTGTTGAAAACAAAGACTTGCAGCTTTGTCAGATTGACATTGAGGAGGAAATGCTCTAAGACTGTGAAGCTGCTGTTATTGATGAGAACGGACACGACAGACAGACAAACAACGGACTTTACAGGAGAAATTTCACCACTTGGAATAATTTGATGAAACAACACTTTTGATATGTTTGAACTCTGGATTCCTCTGGTGGAAAGGAGAGTGAATATTCAGGGTACGGGCGTCAGGATGTGACGTAATGACCCCAAACAGGGAGGACGTCCAGGTTGTTGTGATCACTATCAGAGTGATTCTTTCACTAATTAAGAAAACTGTGAAACAAACTTAGAGACTGAAATGAGAAGAATCTAAACTGATGTTTGACGAAGGCGTAACTGTTTATACTTTGATGACGTCAGAGGAATTAGAAACGGGTCGCCGACGCCCGGTGGCGTGTACGAGGTTAATACTCTAACTCTTCATGTCAGGAGCAGATTGCCAAGTCCACACATGACACCTGCTGTCTCTTCATTATGTGGAGAGGGTGACAAGCGGGACGGCGCCCGGCGGGAGGAAGAGGGAGGGGCGCGCGCTCTAATTGCTGAAGACATTGTTGATCTCCAGGAAGAAGAAAATACTTCACAGGAGAAATTAACGGCGTGTGAGTGCTGACGGATCAGAGAAGTGGACGGAGACTTTCAGTCACGGCGTGTGTCGTGTGTTACAGTAGGACATTAAACTGATGATTACAGCCGCGCTCAGACGCCGTTTACACGCAAACGCCACAATCAGGAGGTCGGATACAAACAGTTTGTTTCTGTTAGAGGAATAAAAACAATGCGACAAAGAGAGACAGTCAAAAACTTTTCTCCATGTTTTCATTCTTCATATTTAAATCTACAACTGTGAGATTTTAATCAAGTGTTTGCTTCGGTTTCAAAATAAAACATTGATTTTTTTTTTTTTTCCAAACTTACTTTCAAGGCTTACATCACTTTAAGTCTTTGACACAATCATAATTGTGTCTTGATGTTGGACTCAAATAATGCAGTGAAATTTACTTGACAGACAGTTTTATTATTCAAATAAGAGCTTTATGTTTATACGAGAGTTTTCCAAAACCCAAACATGACTTTTCGGTTTGATTATTTATGAAAAAGGAAAAGAATAACCACGTTAGGTGCAAACTTAAACATATGCACAATTAACAAAACATACAGAAGTAGATTAGGGCCACTTGTTTACATAAGATCCAGTATTTCTGTTGGAATCATTCCAAGAAAAAAAAAGTCAGAATACGAAGTTCAAAGTACAAATTCTGATTTTTTTTCTGGGAATAATAAAAAAATATTTGGACCTTATTTTAGTTTTTTAACCAGCAGCTCTGATCTTCTGTATCAAAAGCAGCTTTGGGTGAAGAGTACATTTTTTTTCATACTGAACACAAATCTCAAACTCACAGTATAAACAGACGCAAAGTTCAAAAACTGCTCCATGCAATACAGATTATTTTCATTGAGTATTTTTGCAGATAACACCTGTGCATTTATAAAAATGTGCATGTGATGTTGTCATCAGTTTGATTTCCTGTCCTAGGCTCCAAGACGGAAGCTCAATCCATTTGTGTCTGACAAAGTGCAGGTAAGAAAGGTGTATCTCTATTGTACTTTTACAGGAAATCTGTAGCCACTGTCTGCACAGAGGGAAATATTCAAATATACCAAACAGTTACGGGTTTGTTTTGTTCAAGAGAGAAGTGACAGAAGCAACAAAGCTTCAGACTGTGATTTTACAGCAGAGCAAGAAGTTGGTTACAGCGTGCATGAAGCCTCATTTATACTTTTGCATCGAATTGACGGCTATTACCAGGAATGAGTCTTCAGTCTGTGCCATCTCTCTCATCCATCCACTCACCCCGGTTGTGTGTTGGGTGTAGGGCTGAACGGTTTCAGAAAAAGATCTTATTGCGATTTTTCTGGCAGATACAGCGATTTCAATTCGATTCACATCAAACCATTGAAACATCATAAGCTTTTACTCTGATGTGAGGATGAAAATAAAAACTGAAGGTAAGAATTGTTTCCGACTTTGAGATAAAAGGTTGATATTTACATATGAAAAGTGGAAATTTTGAGAAATAAAGACAAAATTCTGAGACAAAAAGTCAATAAACTTCCAGAGTTTAAGAAATTAATTTAACATTATGAGAAAAAAGTCCAAACTTTCTCATTTAAGGTCAAAATTTTAAGATGACAAAAGTCTACGTTTTGAAATACAGGCAATGTTTGGGATAGAGGACAGAGGAGATTTTTAGGTAAATAGTCAAATTTTGACTTTTCTCAAATCCCTAAAACCTATTCCTGTTATTTCTAAACCGGACTTTCTAAATTGTATTTTTAGTTATAAAAACTGAAGAACAGAAAGAGCTATCTTTGACTCTTAACTTTTAAAAATGACGTAGTGCAAAATGTCCTTAATTGTGTCAAGTTATATAAAATAAAATCAACAACAATCCCAAGGAAAAAAGGATTTTTCTCAACAGTCTCACACTCAAAGATAGGTGTGTGTGAAACAGCTGATATAACAGATCCTGGGTCAGTCAGGAGCAGGAAAAAATCACAGCTTTATCGATCACATGATCACCATGTTTGAAATTGCGATTTCGATCAGAAAATGATAAATCGTTCAGCCCTAGTCGGGTGTGTTTGGTATCAGGACCTTCATGCTTCCCACTCCATTAATGATCCTCTTTGTTCATGTTGTAAAACCTCAAACCTGTCGACTCCTGGTCTGACTCTTCTCATTGTGTCGCTTTATTGTTGGAGTCAAGATAAATACCAACTGGTTTGGAGAGGCTTTGTTTTATTTTGAAAGGTACTGGGAATTTTCAGGTGGTGTCCACGCACAACTTCCTGTCTGGCTTGATCGGCTTTTTGTGCACTGACACGTCGCTACTCGGGCATTTTGCAACAATAGGAGCATTAAGCATGTTGCAAAATCGCTGCATCTCCTCTGACATCTTCTCTCCATCCTTCTTGGTGATAACTGTAGTTTTTTAAAAGGTTTTTATACAACATAAAATGCTGAAAATCATAGTTTGAAAGCCCTCCAGACTGAAACAAGCAGGCAAACAGATGATCATATTCACCACACTGCCCTCATGTGTTTCAGAAGAGAATTGCAGATGGAAACAGACACATCCACGCGAGATAGACAGATTGATACTTTGTTGATCCCCATGAAAATTCTGCAGCCAAACCCCTCCTCCCACACACCCATATATCAATTAAGAAAAAGAGACAGACTTTATAAGGAGGAGTACATTAGTTAACAAAAAGACACTGATAATAAATGTACTACAGGGACGGAGCTACTGGAAAAGCACATTGGCGCCAGAAACGGAACTGGAGAAGGCAAAAGTCAGCGCAGAATTCAATCATGTAATTCAGTGGTTCCCAAAGTGGGGGTCGGGACCCTTTGAGGGGTCGCGTGACATCGATAGGGGGTCATGGGATGTGTCCCAAAATCGAAAACTATGAACAATTCCACATTTAATCCATTATTGTGAGAATAAAAGCAAAAATAGGGGTTAAAGATAATATAAAATCATGCAAACAGAAAATGTTTTATCGGTTTTTCACAATTCTTTGTTAAAGTTTGATGCAGTGAACACAGCAAAGTGCAGATTAGTCTGTAAATTTTCTACCGATGAGTTAAATTAAGTATCCTCAGGGGTTTTTTTTGTCTGTTTATGTCTGTTTTTGGATTGTCCCATTAGTGTCGTACCACAGCAGGGGGTCGCCAGTCTCTAACGCTGCTATTTTGGGAGTCACAGGCTGAAAAGGTTTGGGCACCCTTGATTTAATTCAGATTTAAAAAAAAAAAAAAAAGCTTTGCTCCTTTTCATGCAACCAACATCTCTTTGTTTCATCTGACTCAGAAACTTCACACATGCAGCTCATTTGCTTCCTCTTCAGGTGTCCTTTGCAGACCTTTTCTGCTTTATAAATGTTTCTATATGAACAAACGTTTGCTTGTAAGTGAAGTTGTTCATGCAGAGAATCAGTGGGTTTCCTGGTGTCTGACCCTGTGAGAGGTTTGGACCCCCGTGTGTTTCCAGAGCATTACTCCCCCCCGACTTAATTGCATCACATAAAGCAGTGAAAGCACCAACGCTCTGCCAGTGTCTGCACCACCAGGCTCTTCTTGCAGAAAACGTCTCTGCTGTGTTTTCTGTCATCTCCTGCCACAGCTTACACTCGCTCGCCCGCTGCCAAACCACCACAGCCACATCTGATGAGGTCATCCACGCAGCCAGCACCGGACGGGCCCCGAAAGCTTAATCTGATCGCCTTGGCAGGAGGGGACGCTCGTACGGCTCCATCACTTCACCGCACTCCTTTAAGGGCGAGCGCCGTCCAACAATGCGCGGCTTCTTCACGGGGAACTAAATCTTTCTCTTTTTATACCTTTGAAGTCCTTTTAGGGCTCGGGACGCTGTTCGCAGAGCGAGAGGAGAGCGTTTATAGAACCATTTAGAAATGAAGAACGAGCCACGAAACCACGTCAGCACATGAAGCAGAGGTGGCCCGCTCGCTTTTATGTGACTCTGAGCTG
>RPOG01004939.1:0-38210 GCA_008086565.1 Thalassoma bifasciatum | reverse complement strand
TCTTTCACTGCTTGTCCTCATTAGACAAGATGTAACTGCATCTTTAATTAGATTTATTCATGTGTTTGTTCCATTTCAGTTGCACCCATTTTTATTTTCTTTTTGATTAAGCTAACTTGCATCATCTAACTCAGGCCTTACTTTCTACAGCTTCATTTTCATGCTCCTGATGCATCCCTGTGCTCTGACCGCAGTGCAAGCCGGGTAATTTCCATGGCCTGAAAAAGCTTTAAACTGTCCTTATGAAATTACCTCGAGAGCTTTCAGTAGGAAGTTGATGGGTCACACAACCTCTTGATCTTTGACTTCAAGCAGCTTTTGGGCTTTTTTTAATCCCACTTCATAAAATTAATCCATTTATTCTAAACGCTAACAGATGTTTGGACTCTTACATCATCTTTGAAGTCAGTTGCTAAAAAAAACCACAGATATGAAATCAGTTAATCTCACTTATGTTCTAACAGTGAGCCTTTATGTGTAACCAAACTGAAGCAATATGCTAATTCAGTTGCATGGTGTACAAATTGGAGTGGAAAGAAGGACATTTGACAAAAGTTTTATTGTACACCAGCAATAAAAGTCAAAACTCTTTGAAATGTCTGGAGAAGCTGCAAAAATTGTCCTGCAGGTCTTGTCCTTTAAAATTGAACTGCAGTAAGAGCTGTCAGTAACTTCTCAGAAAGTTGGCAGTTTCATTTGGCCTACCAATGAGAACTGTGGCCTATAACAGGAGCTGTATATAAGCTGTGTCTTAATGTTGGATACAAAGATCACAGGAAGATGGGCCAGACACTGGACAACTTTACATCCTAACCTTTTGTATAATCAGAGCGGACCACAAACAACAAGGGAGTTTTAAATTAATTTTGTGTTTCAACCTTTTCTTTTCTGAAAAGATGCATTACAAAAGTATGGACAAAGAAAATACATTTTTTTATATAAACAGGTATAAAACATTTTCTCCCCCCACCCTATTCCTTACACCCAACGCAGTCCTCTTCTTTCTTTATGAAGATACACTGCCGGGAAAAATGCATCACCTGGAAGCAAATAGGTATAAGCCTCCTATTGGATAATTACTGCATGGGTTATTATCTTTTAGCCGGAAACAAGTTCTTTAACCCCAGCTGGTGTAATGAGTAACTTGTCATTTCTCAAAAAACCTTGGAGAAAAACATATCCTGTGGTCGTAGAACGGATGTTAGTCTGTTTAATAAGGGTCAAATTAAGCAGAGAAAACATCCAAGGGGAGATTGATGCAGAAACTACTTAGATTAGGTTGAGAATTGTCAAACGCATTATTAAAAACTGGAAGGATGGTGGGGAACCATTGAGTCTGAGTCCAGATTTATGCGCATCAGGGTGAAAAGAGGGGTAGATGAAGTGATGCACCTATCATGAAACCCAATCTCATTGGTTTTGTCTTTCAATCAAATTCATCTCATACTAGAAAGATTTAATTCATTTTTATTAATAAAAATTGTAAATATCTGTACTTGGGTAGAAATGAGTAAATATGATTTTATAATGCCAATGACTGCACATAATCTTTTTTTTTTTTTTTCAGTGCATGGGGGCAGTGCCATGATCTGGGGTTGCTGCAGTTGCTCAGGTTCAGTGACATTATGTTCTCAAAGAATGAGGTCAGCTGACTACCTGAATATACTGAATGACCAGGTTATTCCATCAATGGATTTTTTCTCCCCTAATGGCACAGGCATATTCTAAAATGACAATGCCAGGATTCATGGGGCTCAAATTGTGAAAGAGTGGTTCAGGGAGCATGAGACATCTTTTTCACACATAGATTGGGCCCCACAGAGTCCAGACCTTAACCCCATTGAGAATCTCTGGGATGTTCTGGAGAAGGCTTTGTGCAGTGGTCAGTCTCCCTTCATGAATCCAAGATTTTGGTGAAAAGGTGGTGCAACACTGGATGGAAACCCAAAACCAGTGAAGTTAGCACATTTTGTAAATCGTAAACAAAAATAAAACTTATATTCATTTGAATACACTGCAAAAACAAGATACTTAACATTCGAACTGAGAAACTTTATTTTCTTTTGCAAATAATCATCAACTTAGAATTTAATGGCAGCAACACATTGCAAACAAGTTGGCACAGGGGCATTTTTACCACTGTGTTACATCACTCCTTTTAACAACACTCAGTAAACATTTGGAACTGAGGAGAACAATTTTTGGAGCTTTTCAGGTGGAATTCTTTCCCATTCTTGCTTGATGTACAGCTTAAGTTGTTCAACAGTCCGAAGTCTCTGTTGTTGTATTTTACGCTTCATGATACGCCACACATTTTCAATGGGGGAAAGGTCTGGACTACAGGCAGGCCAGTCTAGTACCTGCACTCTTTTACTACGAAGCCACGCTGTTGTAACACATGCAGAATGTGTCTTAGCCTTGTCTTGCTGAAATAATCAGGGGAGTCCATGAAAAAAGACGTTGCTTAGATGGCAACATATGTTTCTCCAAAACCTGTAAGTACCTTTCAGCATTAATGGTGCCTTCACACATGTGTAAGTTACCCATGATACCTTGGGCACTAACACACCCCCATACCATCACAGATGCTGGTTTTTTAACTTTGCGCCTATAACAGTCCGGATGGTTCTTTTCCTCTTTGGTCCAGAGGATACAACAGCCACATTTTCCAAAAACAATTTGAAATGTGGACTCATCAGACCACAGAACACTTTTCCACTTTGCATCAGTCCATCTTAGATGAGCTCAGGCCCAGTGAAGCCGGCGGTGTTTCTGGGTGTTGTTGATAAATGGCTTTGTCTTTGCATAGTAGAGTTTTAACTTGCACTTACAGATGTAGCAGCAAACTGCAGTTACTGACAGTGGTTTTCTGAAGTGTTCCTGAGCCCATGTGGAGAAATCCTTTACACAGTGATGCCGGTTTTTGATGCAGTACCACCTGAGGGGTCAAAGGTCACAGGCATTCAATGTTGGTTTTCGGCCTTGCCGCTTATGTGCAGTAATTTCTCCAGATTCTCTGAACCTTTTGATGATATTATGGACCGTAGATAATGAAATCCCTAATTTCCTTACAATAGCTTGTTGAGATATGTTGTTCTTAAACTGTTTGACAATTTGCTCACGCATTTATACACAAAGTGGTGACCCTCGCCCCATCCTTGTTTGTAAATGACTGAGCATTTCAGGGAAGCTGCTTTTATACCCAATCATGGCACCCACCTGTTCCCAATCAGCCTGTTCACCTGTGGGATGTTCCAAATAAGTGTTTGATGAGCATTTCTCAACTTTCTCAGTCTTTTTTGACACTTGTGCCAGCTTTTTTGAAATACGTTGCGGGCATCAAATTCCAAATGAGCCAATATTTGCAAAAAATAACAAAGTTTGCCAGTTAAACTTTGTTTAAATGATAAACTGGTAAACGTTAAATATCTCGTCTTTGCTGTGTATTCAATTGAATATAGGTTGAGAGGCATTTACAAATCTTGTATTCTGTTTTTGTTTACAATTTACAAAACGTGCCAACTTCACTGGTTTTGGGTTGTAAATCTTGTGACATTGCAGAAGCTTATTGAAATGATGACAGTGACAATGTACTGTAATCAAAGCTAAAGGTGGTCCAACCAAATGTTAGAGTGTGAGACCTTTTTTTTTGGTGGTGACTTTTATTTTAACCAGGCAGTGTATATAAAGAACTGTTTACTTATATAAATTTACTTGCAAATATACACTTGGACTAAATTTAAACATGAAGATACTCTGACCACATGCACTAGACACACACCAGAGGACACATACAAATGGAGAACAATACATCTCAGTTGACCATCCTGGAATGTGTTTCATTTTGAAAAAGAAATCTTTAAAAATTCTGTGATTTTGAACAACAGTGCTTGGACAGCACAGGAGGCACAACAAACAAACAGTGGAGGCTTGACATGCACATTCTGATGAATCCCCTTTGGGTCTGTTTGATACCATTACTAAGCTTTTCCAGCACTAGAGGTAATTGCAGGTAAAACGGCTCTAATAACATCAATAATAACAATAATATAAGTTCTGCTAATGTTAAGTGTGTGTGTGTGTGTGTGTGTGTGTGTGTGTGTGTGTGTGTGTGTGTGTGTGTCCCACAGGTGATCAGTTGTTTGTCAATTTTTACTGGATGGCTGAATTGGCTGCTCCACTAATGGGAATACACAGCGCACATTAATAGAGCTCACAACAAGTACCCTCATGGCTTCATTAATGTACTTAATTGCGCAAAATTAATGCTAGAACGTAAATGTGTGGTAAAAGCTGTGAATGCAAATGTGCTGTACACCTACAGTACCTGTACCTCTCTGTCTCCACTCCCAGTGAGTGGGAGGAAAAGAGCCTCCTGAGGAAACAAACAAGTACTTAAACATTCAGGAAGTTGTTGGATGACATGTAAATATTTTTGCATTATGAATGTATTTCGGGGATTGAGGTTTTATAGTTTGAATTATTCACTGCACTGCTATATGTGGTAGCACCAAAAATGCAATAGAAGAACCAGTTATTGGGGGGTTTGTCTGAGGAGAGTTTGCTGCTATTGTGTCCTTACAAACACCATTCAGGTTATTCCCACCCAGCCTCTCTGTGGGTGGTGGTGGGAAAAGAGGCGGGCTTTGTGCCTGGTCACTTAGAGCAGGGGTTCCCAAACTTTTCCGCCTGTGACCCCCAAAATAGCAGCGTTAGGGACTGGTGACCCCCTGCTGTGGTACAACACTAATGGGACAATCCAAAAACAGACAAAAACCAACAAAACCCTCCCTGAGGATACTTAATGTAACTGATCGATAGAAAATTTACCGACTAATGTGCACTTTGCTGAGTTCACGGCATCAAACTTGAACAAAGAAATGTGAAAAACAGATAAAACATTTTCTGTTTGCATAATTTTATATTATCTTTCACCCCAATTTTTGCTTTTATTCTCACAATAATGGATAAAATGTGGAATTGTTCATAGTTTTCAATTTTGGGACACATTCCATGACCCCCTATCAATGTCTCGCGACCCCCCAAAGGGTCCCGACCCCCACTTTGGGAACCACTGACTTAGAGCTAAAGCATGCCCATCTGCCAGTCAGTTGAGCTGTACTGATGATAAGGCAAATATGATCTTAATATCCTCTAAACTGCTGAAATATATGAAAATTCACTCCATACAGTATGTGTTGAGAGAACCGAACTGCTCAGACTGAAGTCATTTATTTTTTGTACAGAGTTGTTGTAGACAAAACTCTAGAGGAAGATTTTTTCTTTACCTGAGCTGTTGTAAACGTGGCCTCCTGACAGGTGATGTGAAAAGTTTACTGCAATGTGACATATTTTCAGCAAGGTTGTGTTCAATAACTCTTCAGAGTTCACAGCTCTGTTTTCGAGCAGCCACTGATGATTCGTCCTCTGTGACTCTAAGATGAGGTTTAACTTTGAATGTCTGGATATTTTCCCAGAAATAAAAGAGTCTTTTAGCAAGCATGTATATTGCCTTTTTACAGTTTTATGAACGAGCACCTGGTTTTGATGCAGTGCATACTGAAAGGTTCATGTTTTCAAAGTGAATGACTTATTTTGGTTGTGTTCTGAAGCAAACAAAGCTTGTTTTCATGTGATAATGGGGTAATTTTTTATGTCACCCATATATTTGAAGTGTGTTCTGCTCATTCATGCTTTGGATAAACACACCATTCACACTGCAAAAAGTCAATACCTTACCTGGTATATTCTTCTCATTTCTAGTACAAATATCTCATCACACTTCAGATAAGCCAGTTACCCAAATGGAAACATTTCAGTAAGATGTTGGAACTTGTTTCTAGATAGATCATCTTGATTATCTTGGGAAGTAAAAGAGTCTTAAATATATAATTAAATATATCCTGATTTGACTCCTTTCTCAAATGAAACAAGCTTTTATTACAGTGAAAGATAAATTATCTTGTTGCAAGGAACAGACACCTTTGAATGAAGAAAACAAAGTTTTATATAAAACAGCAGCTCATAATAAGCTTATTTTTAGACACAAAACTTCTCAATACAACTAAATATGGCTAAGATGAGTTCTGCCAGCTATATTTCCTTATTTCCCCTATATTTCCATTAGATCTCCCATCATCAGTAAAGCTTAAATCCAATGTCTTATTCTAAGATATCTTACCAAGAGAATCGCCAATAGAAATATTGGCAGATTCCTTTGCCTCTTGCAAGCAAAAACGTTTTGTAATTTATTTATATACACTACCAGTCAAAAGTTTTAGAACACCCCAATTTTTCCAGTTATTTATTGCAATTCAGGTCACTCAAGTCCAATCAGTAGCTTGCAATGAGACAACGGTAAGTGGTGAACTACCAGAGGGTGAAATAAAAAGTAAGGTTACCCAAAACTGAAAAACAGAGTACATTTCAGAACAATAACACAAAATGGGTTAACAACTGATAGCTGTCCTGCAGCAACGGAGGGTGACCAAGCCTTAAAAAGCTGCTGCTACTAATTCCTACGGGTGTTCCAAGTTTGCTTGGTTACTAACAAGCCCCTCTGTCAGCATAAAAGCAGTGTTTGAACACAATGTGGTACCATACCCTCGTGAGCATCAGTTGAACAGTATTGTACTGCAGAAAGTAGTGTGTTGACCATGATAACACTGAAAAATGTAGGTCTGTCCTACAGAGAAACTGCAGAGAAAGTCATGGTGTCAGTGAATACAGTTTCCTTCACCATCAAAAGGAAGTCAGAAACTGGGGCAAACTTTGACAGGAAGAGGTCTGGCAGACCCAAAGCCACAACTGAATCAGAGGACAAGTTTCTGAGAGTCAACAGTTTGCGTGATAGGAGGCTCACAGGACAACAGCTTCAAGCACAGCTTGGTCGTAGTAAGAAAGTCTCTGTTTCAACTGTGAAGAGAAGACTTGGAGCTGCAGGTTTGACTGGATGAGTTGCAGCAAGAAAACCATTGCTAAGACGTCAGAATAAGACAAAGAGGTTTGCCTGGGCCAAGAAACACTGCCATTGGACGACTGAAGACTGGAAAAAGGTATTATGGACTGATGAGTCAAAATGTGAAATCTTGGGTTCATCAGGCAGGATCTTTGTACGGCGTAGAGTAGGTGAAAGGATGCTTCCACAGTGTGTGGCTTCAACTGTCAAACATGGAGGAGGAAGTGTGATGGTCTGGGCTTGTTTTGCTGGATCCAGGGTTGGTGACTTGTTCAGAGTGAGAGACACCCTGAACCAAAACGGCTACCACAGCATCCTGCAGCGCCATGCAATACCCTCTGGTATGTGTCTAGTTGGTCAGGGGTTCATCTTACAGCAAGATAATGACCCAAAACATAAGTCCAAGCTCTGCCAGAACTATCTTGTGAAAAAAACAAGCTGGTAAAGTTGAAAACATGGAGTGGCCAGCACAGTCTCCAGACTTAAACCCCATTGAGCTGGTTTGGGATGAAATGGACAGAAGAGTGAAAGCAAAGCAACCCACAAGTGCCACACATTTATAGGAACTTCTGCAACAGACATGGGAAGAACTTTCTGAAGAATATTTGATTTCTATTGTAGAAAGAATGCCACGTGTGTGTTCAGCTGTTATATCTGCCAAAGGTGGCTACTTTGATGAGGAAACAGTTTAGAAAACATTTTGGTCTATAAATTGATTCAGTAACTTCTTTTTTGACTCCAATTGCTTATTTGTACTATGCTTTGACGTCTGAGTGCAATGAGACATTAAACAGCATAATTTTCAGTAAAAACACTGGAACAATTGGGGTGTTCTAAATCTTTTGACCAGTAGTGTATATGTGTATATATATATATATATATATTTTTTTTTATTTATTCATTTATTTATTTTTATATGTACTTTAAGAGTGTTTTTTCCCCAGTGTATCATTGTGTCAAGATAATGGCACTGGCAAGTACTTCATGAAAGGATATTTTTCAACATATCGTGAATACGCATCTCTTATTTTGAAAATGCATTAGGAAAAATGCCCCTGTTATTAGTGGGACTACTCTAATTTTGAGTTTTTTCTCGATTCATTGAGGCTAGCTGTATTTACCTCCTTTGGAAAGTCTTGACAAGAAACATTTCACATTCTGTTGGCAGATGATTTTAATTGGTTTGAGTAAAATACCCTCAATTTTTGCATTTCTTTTTTGTTTTTTAAGGTTGACGTTATGCAGTGCAGACTTTAAATTCTGTTGTGCACGTAGACCAAATGTTACAAGGCTGTCTTTGCTGCATTTCATACCACTGTGGCGATTCAGTTACTATTGGCAAAGGACTGATGCTACAAACACAGAATGGAAATCAAATAAGTTCTGTCTTGACGATCCATATTAATTCTTGTGATACTTCAAAATGCATCATAACATTAATGCTCGATTGAAATGGAAAACATGACATGGGAACAGCATTTTACCCCACCTAAAATGCAAACTCTTGAAAACACCCCCAGAGTGGAATATTTTCTGAAACGCTGTTTCCACTGCCTCCACGTAACACAAAGCCGGTGTTTTGGGGTGGAACGCTACAATCACGCTCAGCTCTGCACGTGCTCATGAAACCTCCACTGTGCCATGCACAAACTGAGCCCCCGCTTACATTACAATGGTTTTTAGGAAGAAATGCAAAAGTTGCATTTTAGGGTGAAATGCTGTTAAACCTTGTCGTATAAATGGGCTTAAAATTAACCCTTTGTTTTGAGAAAACAGAGCAGATTTAATACAGAAAATCATGGATGTTCAGGACTTCCATATCGAGGAGTTCTACATTAGTGGACGTCATTCCACAGCCCATAGAAAATAGAGGGGGAAGTTGTGTTGTCTGTGCTAATGTAAAACAAAGGCAGTACCATTGTGTGTAAATTGGTGCCTAAATTATCAAAGTACATTTATTCAGGAGAATAAAGTTATTTTGAATAGATTACAGCAGAAATCTATTAGAGATAAATTACACTCCTCTGTTCCAGCCAAATAAGCTGCAGAGAGAGCACAGAGAATATTTTGAAGACTGAAGTCTGCTTGTAAAGAATCAGTTCTGATAAGATCTTCAGCAGAAACCAACAGCAGCTGGGCGTGTCTCCACTCTCTGCTTGTAAGCTGTTTAAGAGCGCAATGCCCGGCAGCTAAAGATCACTCTGACTTGAGTGACAAGAGAAATGTCAGGAGAGGTGCGAGTGAAGAAGACGAAGAGAAGAAAGAAAAAGAAAACAGGCTGACAGGGGCTGGTGATTAGGGAGGCAAGAGGAGGGAAGTGCAGAGCAGGGCCCGAGAAAACAAGTCAAGGAGGTGTGATTCAACGTGAAATGAAGAGAATAAAAGAAGAGAATAAAAGAGGAGGTAAGAGGATGAGAGGAGATCAAGGAGGAAAGGAGATGGAAGGAGACAGAGGCAAGTGCCAGGTCACTCAAACAGGGAATGAATCATTTTGACAGCATATCTGTCCTACACACACACACACACACGCACACACACACACGCACACACACACACACACACAAATGGTCACTTAAGCACTTATCAGCTTTAATACTCTGAGTAGAAATAAATCGTAGATAGATCAGAATCAGTGAATCCATGTATCTGCTCCTCTCAGACAGTGAACACAGACACAAATTAGAGTAGAAAGGCATCTGATGTCACTTTGGCTGCTGTACTTCACACCGGGGGTGGGGGGTTCTTTCACTGAAGCAGAAGAAGTACAGTCTTCTGTCACAAGAAGCAGAGGTGAAACATTTTTTGAGTGTAATTACTCAGGACCAGAAGAAGACAAATCAATTATTTGGTACAATTACAAACATTTTAAAATAATTAGCAACAGTCTTTGTTTGTGCCCTTGAGATTGATAGAAAAAATTTACAAATTTTGTGGGAAACAGATTTTCAAGTATCACTACTGCAGAGTATTGTTTGCACTTTCACTTGTGGTCTACATTCTGACATACACTGCCTGACCAAAAAAAAAAGTCACCGCCATAGATGGTCACATACTCTAATATTTCGGCATGAATTAATACAATGCGTCCTTTTCACTGGTGCAACCTGCAGGTGTAGGCATACAGGTAAAAAATGCTCTTTACAGATAAGCTGAAGCCCCCCTAAAATAGGCCTAACGATGCCACTGCTCTCTGCTATAACATGATGGTACAACTCTTTATCGACACATGTGATTGGCTGCATCACTGCAACCTCCAGCTGTGAGAAATGAAGTCAAGTGTTTACATGGGGCTGGCTCAGAAAGTAACAGAAAACTCACCAAAATAAAAGGCTGATTGTGACTGAAGAAAAAAAGTATGATACACCTTCACCATTCAGAGGGAGGTCAGTGTAACCTGACCTTTCCATAAAACTGCTCAATCCAGCTTGAAATAACTTTTTATTCCATCTCTGTCTATTATTCTATCTTCCCCCCTTTTCTGTCTTTCTTTTTTACCTTTCTCTGTCTTTCTTTTTTATCTTTCTCTGTTTTTCTTTTTTATCTTTATTAACTGATCATTTATTGTATTTATTTATTTATCTATGTATTTATTTATTTATTTTTCATTGTTTCCCAATACTTTTTCTGTTTTTGTTTTTTTTTCTTTTTCGGTCTATTCACAGGCTTTATCTCTCTCTATCTTAATTAGTCTTTTCTGTTTTTTCCACTTTTCTTTATTTTTCCCTCTGTCTTTTTTGTCTTTTAGACTTTTTTCAGCTCATTTTTAAGGGTGCTGTAAACTTTATCAATTTGCTAGTTATTTGTGGTAAAGACAGTTTCCCATAATCACAATCACCTACTTTCGTGAGGACATGACTCTTACCTGGATGCGCTGTTGTTTTTGAAGCAAATGAAAGGAGATGGGATCCTCCATTTGCTGTGAATGGATTTTTTGGGTCCCTAATAACCTTATTTTGAGTTGTAGATTCTGAACAGTCATATGTATAAAAGTGACATTTATATAATACCATTTACCAACTCTTCACAGGGCCTTGGAGTATTGATTCAATCCTCAGTATACTTTAAGGTTATTTCTCTAGTCTTTATTTATATACTCTTGCTGCATGTGTCAAGTCAATTTATAGCTAGAACTCATGTTTCCAAACTTTTTCCCACCAGTGGCTCTTGTCAATGTTTTATTTAATGGAACAGTAATCTCAAATTTCAATCAAAATATATTTATAATTATGTGTACATATTTATTTCTCGATGGACCAATTTGTAGTTATGGACACTTAAAGGCTGTATTCTGTGGGCATTTTTTTTTCTTTTTCTTTTTCTTTAAACATGTATTTGGCATTTCTACACAGAAATGGGCATGCACTGATGTCAAGAGGAACAGCTTACAGCATTGATTATAGCAATATTGCTATAGTCAATGTTGCTCACACTGAAATGTGAGGAAAAAAGCATTGTAGCTTTGAAAAGAATGATGCTGCATATCAATAACAGAAGAGCCCTCACAAACCTTAAGGTGCTGAGTGAGATGAGTGAGCTGCAGTAAAATGGATCTTCACCATGGAGATGATCAATTTCCGAATCCATTGCTGCCTAAGCAAACATGATAAAAATGACTTATAAAAGCTGAAACTTCCAACATTTAATAGCAGCCAGATCTCCAATAGCTCCAATAAGTAGAATCCTCGTTTCTTGTTTTCACTGTCCTTGTTAATTTTTCAGTTGAGACATTTTTGGACCATGTTTCAATTTATCATAGTGTGATTTGATAGTCAGCTGTTTGGATCTAACTAAGCTGTTCCTGAATATGCATTTCTTTGTACTAGAAAACACTGTCACATCATAACATGGGATTAGTAGAATCTCAGTGTTGCATGTGATGCAGAAAATAAGGTCAGTAGTTTTGTGGCTAAACAATCATTTAGCATTAGTTTTGTAACAATTTCCCAGGCTGTTGTCCTGACAATGGGAGCAGCAAATCAAAACTGTCATACAGGATCAAGCATCCACTTTGCTGAATTACTTTATCTGGACCTTTAGTTTTCAGTTAGCAAAGAACATATATGGGTGTTTATGGGTGTCACACACATAATTGTCTTCTCATATGTATCGCGTTCTGTTAAATAATTATTCCTATTTAAACTAACACAGACCTCTACTCAGTTAACAGAAAGAAGCAAATGCCAGTAAAACAGGTGGTGGTCTTGTATCGCCGATATTGTTATTATTATTATTATTATTTTAAAAAAACTGCCATTTACAAAAAAATTTGAGCACAATACACAATATCTGCTGGGATGTGAAAGCATGACTACAACTGGTAATGCTGCAAATGTAATGACGGATTAGGTCGTGTCTGTAAATGATGGACTGTGATGTGAAACGGTAACGTTTAAAAAGAGAATTGTCTGGAAATGTCAGAACATCTATGTGTGCTCTGATGATAATCTCACGAAAAATATTAAAAATATTAAATTCCTTGCGCAGTAATGCTGCACCTTCATCAACGAGTCCATTGTCAAAAGGACATGCTGTGTCTGTTAAAAAAGTCGACTTGTATGTTTCTTAAATAACAGATGCCAGAGCCGCGTTACGCCAAAACTCGCCGCTGACTGAAAGAATGAGGAAATCAAGTAACGTGTCTCGTTGAAAGAGGGCGGAGACAGAGAGAAACTCCAGGTTCATTGACAAAAACCTGGTCCAGACCAGGTTAGTTTCACAGAGTCTGTTACTACGGTAACTGACTGAGAGCTGGAGTAACCTCTCGCCGTGAAACAGGCTGGAGTTACCCCTTTTTCTCTGTTTGAGTTACCTCGATTTGTGAAACGGAAAATTCAGAGTTTCCCTCATTTCAGGGTTCAGAGACTCAGAGTTTTCGCTAGATATGCTTTGTGAAACGGACCCCTGATATGGCCCAGTGATAAACAATACTGCACAAACAACAACAGTATAATGTCAGGAAAGCGCCACTTGAAAAGTAATTTGAATTATTAGATTGAGTTGAAAAGCTGAATTTCTTTGTTTTGAAATTGTATTTGACCTCTATGGAAATTCAACTCTCTATATTCAATTACAGTTTGCAAAATTCAGACTCAGTTTTACAATTTAATTTCTATTAAGGGTGAATTCCAATTCCTGTCTTAACCCTCAATCTTAACCCTCAATCTCAAAATGCGCACTCCCGCGAAGTGTAAGTGCTGTCCCGATTCTCAGAAAGTTTAGGTTGAGGGGTAAGACTGAGGCTGTATCTCCCTCAATACTGAGATTCTCCGACACCACCCTTGGGATTAAGGGACATCCAGAATGCATTGCGTATTGTCGGTAAATAAACATGGCGTCCAGAGCGGCAGAGAAGGCGAGCTACAAATATAGTATTTTCTTTGTTAATGGAGATATAAATATTACGAAAACCATTGTATTATCTTAGTTTAGACCCATTTTATGGATTATTTACCTCGTTGTTGCATAACATTTATTTTTATTTTACGATCTTTTGTCAATAGCGGTCGGTGCGGACAAGCCATGTTGCTATCGTTTAAGTTAGTAAACTTTAAAAAAAAGTGTCATTTTTCTCCATGGCAATGTAGTTGTTTCATGCTTGTGCTGATAATGGTATAAGATGACCGGGCTAATGTCATCTCCTGTAGCCGCAGAGTTATGTAACGATAGTTATAGCTGGTGTTTACCTTTAAATAAACTATGGTTTGCTGTGACAGCTGAATATGTCCGTGGTTGTGTTATTTATACAGATATTTTTTTGATAACGCTAACCGAAGGAATAACTGACAGACAGTCCACAACAATTTCACTTGCATTTAAGGTGTGTCCCATTTCTAAGTCACAAGATAGACCTGAACACTTGGTTTTGAGGGCGAACAAGATTGAGGGTTGAGCTTGAGGGTTAAGATTGAGGGTTAAGAAAGGAATTGGGCTTGGGCCTAAGAGTGTTCTATGCAGAGTTGACACCCCTGTTAAGGAGTACTTGAGTACAGATTTGGGTTTAATCAGGTTTTCTTTGAACTCTAAGGTACACACATGCCACTGTGTTTAAGCACACTCTCCAGAGTTAAATTACAACAATAGAAATACATTTATTATCAGGTCTTGTAGTAAGTTGAAGGTGTCACCTCACCGTCCTCTGAAGCACTTAGGGACCAACTAGGTCATAGTGGGTCAATGGTAATCTAGTCAGCTAGTTAGAGCTAATGGACTCCATAAGTACCACACATGTAAACACAACCGCTTTGCTGGCTCAGACTTGTTGTGACCAAAATATCTCTCTCACACACATTGTTAGTCAGTATTTGCTCTAACTGACTGACTATTTAACTGTAGGAATGGGTACCCAAGTCGGTGCATGAATAGGTACCAACCAAATTCTGTCAGTAGTAAAAAGGATCGGTTCACATAAAATCTAACAAGGCTGATATTTGCATTTTGACATATATCTGGCTTTTTTCATCAACAACTGGCTGATAAGAGACCAATTCAAAGCTGTGTTATTTTGGCTCCCATGCAGCTGCACCTCACGTAGAGTTGTGGCATGGGTAACAGCCAATCAGCAGTGAAAGCTGTGCATGCACTGTGCTCACACACGGCAGAGAAGAGACAAAGATTTGCCGTGTTGAGAAGCTCTGGAGTACAGATCTAAGTTTGGAGAGACTCTCCTGAAATTGAAATCAACAGCCCAGCACTCTGCAACTCACAACCATTAGTGACATAACTCTGAGCCCAATAACATTATATCAACATAAGTGGAAGCTCTGCTCACAGTCCCTCCAGATGGGTCTGTCAATCACTTGAAACGAGACTGCTGCCAATATCAGTTTGGAAATGCTTGACCTGATTGGGAGGCTGAAAAAGAGCATTTAAAAATAACCTATTTTAGGGCTGATGATCTCTTTTTAAGTTATAGATTATAATCAGGGATATATCTGAAGACAAGACTTTTTCAAGATCACTTATAAAGTCCTCACAGTCCCTTTGACGAACACTTGCTCAAAGTAGGGCTGCGTGGTATACACGGTGTGATGGTAGAAATTGTAAAAATTTGTTCTCTAACGTCATACCGTGACGTCGCAACGTCATCGTATTTGCCTCTGTGTGGAAATGGCTGCAAGCACAGTGACAGCGGAGGGGGAGGAACCGGTCAAAAAGAAAAGGTGCTTCTTCCGTGATTTGGACGTGGTTGGGGTTCAAAAAGTCGGATGTGGAGCAGAAAAATGTCATCTGCAAGATTAGGGCCCTGTGATATCCGCGTTGACGGAATCGCTGAATCGGCCAATAATAACAGAATCTACAACTAAACGCGGAATTTCGCGGAAATTGACATACTGTGACCATGCAAAAATAAATCTCTACCTGAAGGCTGTAAACCAAGGGGAAACACTGAAACGTTTACATGTTCTTTCATTCAACAAACTAAAATGCTCTGTGATATATATTTTTACTTCACATTACTTGATCGTTTCTGCTTTTCTGCGCATTCAAACTCTCTCCTCTGTGTCTGCTTTGAAGCACTCACGTGCACACACACACACAGACATGCACACAAACACACACACTGACAAGCTCACTCCGCTGACAGAGAACTACCAAAAGAAACAAAAATAAATCTCTGCGTTTTAAAGCATTTTCAACGCTATCTTTATGAAGATACCAACATTCTTTTAAGTTTAACTTTCACCGAAAGTGACGTACTGACGTTTTACGATGACGCAATGACGTGACTCCAACTCTGCACTCACCGGTGGAAAACCAAACAGGTTTTAAGGAAGAACGGGATTAGAACCATCTAAGCATTAGCACATTAACCAGCACAGCATACATTATATGCTTATATGCTTTTTTCTTTTTTTTTAAATCAACTTAGCTTTGATAAGAGACTACAAAACCCATTTAGAAACACTTCCATTATACATTTTGCACCGCGGCATTTATACCGTGATATATACCGTTACTGTGAAAGGATTCAGTTTATACCGTGATATGAATTTTGGGTCATACCGCCCGGCACTAGCTTAAAGGTATTTGAACTAAGATAAGTGTTGGAGTTTGTATTATCCAAAATTTTGATGTCAGTATTTTCCCTTTTACTTCAAATGAGTACAGGGCTGCCAAGTTTCAGAAAATAACAAACGTGAGACTTTAATGACATTATGCAGCCTGTGGCGAAATTTTTTTGGCCTTTTTATTTTTAACAACGATTTGGCCTGTTTTAACGTTGATTTGTAACTTAACCCTCCCCTTATTTTTCAGGTCTAATTGAATTTAGAATATCTAGGAAAAATAGTAAAGAGTATTTTTTCAGAATGAAACTTTCTCTGCTCAGCTTATTTAGTGCAATGAAGATAATTTAAAAAATGGCCTAGCTTAAATATTTGCAGCTACCCCCTGTGTGTTTATATCACAAAGATACTGTTTGGGTCAGTTTGACCCGGCTGTCAAACATGAGGTCAAAGCGTGTCAAAAAATGCCAGACACACACACACACACACACACAGTCACCTACCTCTGTGTTTCACAGTAGGAATGGTGTAACTTTCATAATAGGCCTTGTTGACTCCTCTCCAAATGTAATGTTTATGGTTGGGTCTCATCATTCCAAATGACTTTGTTTCAGAAGTTTTGAGGCTTGTCTCTGTGCTGTAAGTGGGATTTTGTGTGGCATTTGCATAGAAATGGCTTTCTCCTGGCGACCCAGCCATGCAGCCCATGTTTCTCCAAGTGTCTCCTTATTGTGGAAATCCACAATGCGAAATCCACCCAAAAAATTTTTTTCAGAGAGTCCTGTATTTCAGCTGAAGTTATTTGAGGGTTTTTCTTTGCATCTGGAACAATTGTCCTGGCAGTTGGAGCTGAAATTTTTGTTGGTTTGCCTGACCGTTGTTTAGTTTCAACAGAATCCCTCTCTCTCTCCACTTAATTATAGTTTTAACAGTGCTTCTTGGCATCCTCAATTCCTAGGATATCTTTTTAACTCCTTTTCCTGTTTTATACAGCTGGATTACATTTTCTCTCAAATCCTTTGACAATTCTTTTGTTTCCCCATGATGCAGAAACCAGAAACTCACTGAGCTTTTACACACACTGATTACAAGCTAATAGATCACAGGTGAGGATGGTTACCTTTAGTAAACATTCAAACACATTTGTGTCATATTTTGTGCATTTATCAGGCCAAAATCACCAGGGGGTGTAAACTTCTTAACAAGGTCATTTTTGAAGTTTCTGTTGTCATCATGATTTTAAAAGAGTAAACTTTTTTTTTTTTTTTTTCAATAAATGTCTTCACCCAACCTCTAACCATGAGTGATAGAAAGGTTTTTGTGTTATCATTCATATTTTCAGAGAAAAGGCCAAAAAATCAGAAATTCTGCTGTGGGGTATAAACTTTCAGGCACAACTGTACATACCAAAGGTCCAAAGTTTATCATCATGAAAAAAAGATAAATGCAGAGGACTGAATGGGGCAATACAGTATAAACGTGAGAAAGGTCAAGTGAGGTATCGAGTGAGAATGGGTGAAATTGCATAACTGTCACTCAAAACATGTCGCTTGGCAGCTCTGTGAATATCAGCTTCATATATCAGTCATCAGTAGCGGTGGGGGGGGATCACTGTAAAATATCAATGTATTGACACCAACGTTGGTATCAGTATTGATCAATGATTGTGTGCTGAGATCAAAACTTAAGTTTTAGCTTCTCATCCTGCTCTACCCCTCCCCCCTTCTCCCTTACTCTACTGTGAGTGTTGCTGCTTAGTCACATTGCTTAGACACGCACTGCCAGCTCCATGATGGCAGAGAGGGGCAATGTTTGGATTCATTGTACAGATGAATACCAAATTACTGCCAGCTCCGTTTTCAGAGAATAAGGTTCTGTGGCAACACCACAAACATATACAAAAGTTTAATTACAAAGTATTTACTGGAACTGAAAACATGTCACTGCATCAAAATATAAATGTTAACTATCTAGTNATCCAGTCCTGTCCAGCGGAGGCGACTCCTATCTGCCGGCCTAGTGGCGAATTCACGTCCCAGGGCTTTTCTTCAGCTCTGTCCTAAAGGCTGGTCGTCGGCAGGCTTCGGCTGGTCTCCTCCTCAGGTCAGGAAATGGGTATGTTGGGATCCGGGTCACGGCACCAAGTTATGTTAGGTCTAAGCACCTAACTTGCTATCAGCTGCTGTGGGTGTCGAAAGAAGCTCCAAGGCACAGATTCTTAGTTAATGCATTTGCAAAAGGGAAGTCTGATCAGAGGTGCATCCAGCACCCTGACTCCCATCAGCTCCCCAGACTTCCCCGTTGTTCAGCTCTTTATTCACAATGCAATCATCATATGGGCGCGATCGTATAGTCATTAGTCATGTAAAAACTAGAAGTTCACAGGCAGAACACATTTGAATGGACATCATGTAACCACATTCTGTAAACAGCTGATACCTACTTTCTGCATGAGCAGTCTGTCCTTGACGTCAGAATGATAACGTAGATTACAAGCACGGCAGTACAGCATCACTCTAACAGACCTCTACTCAGTTAACAGAAAGAAGCAAATGCCAGTAAAACAGGTGGTGGTCTTGTATCGCCGATATTGTTATTATTATTATTATTATTTTAAAAAAACTGCCATTTACAAAAAAATTTGAGCACAATACACAATATCTGCTGGGATGTGAAAGCATGACTACAACTGGTAATGCTGCAAATGTAATGACGGATTAGGTCGTGTCTGTAAATGATGGACTGTGATGTGAAACGGTAACGTTTAAAAAGAGAATTGTCTGGAAATGTCAGAACATCTATGTGTGCTCTGATGATAATCTCACGAAAAATATTAAAAATATTAAATTCCTTGCGCAGTAATGCTGCACCTTCATCAACGAGTCCATTGTCAAAAGGACATGCTTTGTTTGTGACAAAAGTCGACTTGTATGTTTCTTAAATAACAGACAGCAGAGCCGTGTTACGCCAAAACTCTCCTGCTGACTGAAAGAATGAGGAAATCAAGTAACGTGTCTTGTTGAAAGAGGGCGGAGACAGAGAGAAACTCCAGGTTCATTGACAAAAACCTGGTCCAGACCAGGTTAGTTTCACAGAATCTGTTACTACGGTAACTGACTGAGATCTGGAGTAACCTCTCGCCGTGAAACAGGCTGGAGTTACCCCTCTTTCTCTGTTTGAGTTACCTCGATTTGTGAAACGGAAAATTCAGAGTTTCCCTCATTTCAGGGTTAAGAGACTCAGAGTTTTCACTAAATATGCTTTGTGAAACGGACCCCTGATATGGCCCAGTGATAAACAATACTGCACAAACAACAACAGTATAATGTCAGGAAAGCGCCACTTGAAAAGTAATTTTAATTATCAGATTGAGTTGAAAAGCTGAATTTCTTTGTTTTGAAATTGTATTTGACCTCTATGGAAATTCAACTCTCTATATTCAATTACAGTTTGCAAAATTCAGACTCAGTTTTACAATTTAATTTCTATTAAGGGTGAATTCCAATTCCTGTCTTAACCCTCAATCTTAACCCTCAATCTCAAAATGCGCGCTCCCGCGAAGTGTAAGTGCTGTCCTGATTCTCAGAATGTTAAGGTTGAGGGGTAAGACTGAGGCTGTATCTCCCTCAATACTGAGATTCTCCGACACCACCCTTGGGATTAAGGGACATCCAGAATGCATTGCGTATTGTCGGTAAATAAACATGGCGTCCAGAGCGGCAGAGAAGGCGAGCTACAAATATAGTATTTTCTTTGTTAATGGAGATATAACTATTAGGAAAACCATTGTATTATCTTAGTTTAGACCCATTTTATGGATTATTTACCTCGTTGTTGCATAACATTTATTTTTATTTTACGATCTTTTGTCAATAGCGGTCGATGCGGACAAGCCATGTTGCTATCGTTTAAGTTAGTAAACTTTAAAAAAAAGTGTCATTTTTCTCCATGGCAATATAGTTGTTTCATGCTTGTGCTGATAATGGTATAAGATGACCGGGCTAATGTCATCTCCTGTAGCTGCAGAGTTATGTAACGATAGTTATAGCTGGTGTTTACCTTTCAATAAACTATGGTATGCTGTGACAGCTGAATATGTCCGTGGTTGTGTTATTTATACAGATATTTTTTTGATAGCGCTAACCGAAGGAATAACTGACAGACAGTCCACAACAATTTCATTTGCATTTAAGGGGTGTCCCATTTCTAAGTCACAAGATAGCCCTGAACACTTGGTTTTGAGGGCGAACAAGATTGAAGGTTGAGCTTGAGGGTTAAGATTGAGGGTTAAGAAAGGAATTGGGCTTGGGCCTAAGAGTGTTCTATGCAGAGTTGACACCCCTGTTAAGGAGTACTTGAGTACAGATTTGGGTTTAATCAGGTTTTCTTTGAACTCTAAGGTACACACATGCCACTGTGTTTAAGCACACTCTCCAGAGCTAAATTACAACAATAGAAATAAATTTATTATCAGGTCTTGTAGTAAGTTGAAGGTGTCACCTCACCGTCCTCTGAAGCACTTAGGGACCAACTAGGTCATAGTGGGTCAATGGTAATCTAGTCAGCTAGTTAGAGCTAATGGACTCCATAAGTACCACACATGTAAACACAACCGCTTTGCTGGCTCAGACTTGTTGTGACCAAAATATCTCTCTCACACACATTGTTAGTCAGTATTTGCTCTAACTGACTGACTATTTAACTGTAGGAATGGGTACCCAAGTTGGTGCATGAATAGGTACCAACCAAATTCTGTCAGTAGTAAAAAGGATCGGTTCACATAAAATCTAACAAGGCTGATATTGGCATTTTGACACATATCTGCCTTTTTTCATCAACCATTAGCTGATAAGAGACCAATTCAAAGCTGTGTTATTTTGGCTCCCATGCAGCTGCACCTCACGTAGAGTTGTGGCATGGGTAACAGCCAATCAGCAGTGAAAGCTGTGCATGCACTGTGCTCACACACGGCAGAGAAGAGACAAAGATTTGCCATGTTGAGAAGCTCTGGAGTACAGATCTAAGTTTGGAGAGACTCTCCTGAAATTGAAATCAACAGCCCAGCACTCTGCAACTCACAACCATTAGTGACATAACTCTGAGCCCAATAACATTATATCAACATAAGTGGAAGCTCTGCTCACAGTCCCTCCAGATGGGTCTGTCAATCACTTGAAACGAGACTGCTGCCAATATCAGTTTGGAAATGCTTGACCTGATTGGGAGGCTGAAAAAGAGCATTTCAAAATAACCTATTTTGGGGCTGATGATCTGTTTTTAAGTTATAGATTATTATCAGGGATATATCTGAAGACAAGAATTTTTCAAGATCACTTTTAAAGTCCTCACAGTCCCTTTGACGAACACTTGCTCAAAGTAGGGCTGCGCGGTATACACGGTATGATGGTAGAAATGGTAAAAATTTGTACTCTACTGTCATACCGTGACGTCGCAACGTCATTGTATTTGCCTCTGTGTGGAAATGGCTGTAAGCACAGTGACAGCGGAGGAGGAACTGGTAAAAAAAAAAAGGTGCTACTTCTGTGATTTGGACGTGGTTGGGGTTCAAAAAGTCGGATGTGGAGCAGAAAAATGTCATCTGCATGAGGAGGGCCCTATGATATCCGCGTCAACGGAATCGCGGACGGAATGGTGGAATTGGCCAATAAAAATGGAATCTACTGCTAAAGGCAGGATTTCGTGGAAATTGACATATTGTGACCATACATAAATAAATCTCTACCTGAAGGCTGTAAACCAAGGGGAAACACTGAAACGTTTACATGTTCTTTCATTCAACAAACTAAAATGCTCTGCGATATATTTTTTACTTCACATTACTTGATCTTTTCTACCTTTGTACGCATTCAAACTCTCTCCTCCGTGTCTGCTTCGAAGAACTCACGTGCGAGCACCCACACACACACACACAAACACAGACATGGACACACACACACACTCAAACACACACACTGACGAGCTCATGCCGCTGACAGAGAACTACCAAAAGAAACAAAAATAAATCTCTGCTTTTTTAAAGCATTTTCAACTCTATCTTTATGAAGATACCAGCATTCTTTTTAGCTTAACTTTCACCGAAAGTGATGTACTGACGTTTTACGATGACACAATAACGTGACTCCAACTCTACACTCGCTGGTGGAAAACCAAACAGGTTTTAAGGAAGAACAGGATTAGAACCATCTGAGCACGTGCACATAAAACAGCACAGCATACATTATATGCTTATATGCTTTTTTCTTTTTTTTTAAATCAACTTAGCTTTGATAAGAGACTACAAAACCCATTTAGAAACACTTTCATTATAAATTTTGCACCGCGGCATTTATACCGTGATATATACCGTTACTGTGAAAGGATTCAATTTATACCGTGATATGAATTTTGGGTCATACCGCCCAGCCCTAGCTTAAAGGTATTTGAACTAAGATAAGTGTTGGAGTTTGTATTAACCAAAATTTTGATGTCAGTATTTTCCCTTTTACTTCAAATGAGTACAGGGCTGCCAAGTTTCAGAAAATAACAAGCGTGAGACTTTAATGACATTATGCAGCCTGTGGCGAAATTTTTTTGGCCTTTTTATTTTTAACAACGATTTGGCCTGTTTTAACGTTGATTTGTAACTTAACCCTCCCCTTATTTTTCAGGTCTAATTGAATTTAGAATATCTAGGAAAAATAGTAAAGAGTATTTTTTCAGAATGAAACTTTCTCTGCTCAGCTTATTTAGTGCAATGAAGATAATTTAAAAAATGGCCCAGCTTAAATATTTGCAGCTACCCCCTGTGTGTTCATATCACAAAGATACTGTTTGGGTCAGTTTGACCCGGCTGTCAAACATGAGGTCAAAGGGTGTCAAAAAATGCCAGACACACACTCACCCACAGACACAGACACCGACACACACACACACACACACACACACACACACACACACACACAGTCACCTACCTCTGTGTTTCACAGTAGGAATGGTGTAACTTTCATAATAGGCCTTGTTGACTCCTCTCCAAATGTAATGTTTATGGTTGGGTCTCATCACTCCAAATGACTTTGTTTCAGAAGTTTTGAGGCTTGTCTCTGTGCTGTAAGTGGGATTTTATGTGGCATTTGCATAGAAATGGCTTTCTCCTGGCGACCCAGCCATGCAGCCCATGTTTCTCCAAGTGTCTCCTTATTGTGGAAATCCACAATGTGAAATCCACCCAAATTTTTTTTCAGAGAGTCCTGTAAATTCAGCTGAAGTTATTTGAGGGTTTTTCTTTGCATCTGGAACAATTGTCCTTGCAGTTGGAGCTGAAATTTTTGTTGGTCTGCCTGACCGTTGTTTAGTTTCAACAGAATCCCTCTCTCTCTCCACTTAATTATAGTTTTAACAGTGCTTCTTGGCATCCTCAATTCCTAGGATATCTTTTTAACTCCTTTTCCTATTTTATACAGCTGGATTACATTTTCTCTCAAATCCTTTGACAATTCTTTTGTTTCCCCATGACGTAGAAACCAGAAACTCACTGAGCTTTTACACACACTGATTACAAGCTAATAGATCACAGGTGAGGATGGTTACCTTTAGTAAACATTCAAACACATTTGTGTCATATTTTGTGCATTTATCAGGCCAAAATCACCAGGGGGTGTAAACTTCTTAACAAGGTCATTTTTGAAGTTTCTGTTGTCATCATGATTTTAAAAGAGTAAACTTTTTTTTTTTTTTTCAATAAATGTCTTCACCCAACCTCTAACCATGAGTGATAGAAAGGTTTTTGTGTTACCATTCATATTTTCTGAGAAAAGCCCAAAAAATCAGAAATTCTGCTGTGGGGTATAAACTTTCAGGCACAACTGTACATACCAAAGGTCCAAAGTTTATCATCATGAAAAAAAGATAAATGCAGAGGACTGAATGGGGCAATACAGTATAAACGTGAGAAAGGTCAAGTGAGGTATCGAGTGAGAATGGGTGAAATTGCATAACTGTCACTCAAAATATGACGCTTGGCAGCTCTGTGAATATCAGCTTCATATATCGGTTATCAGTAGTGGTGGGGGGGGATCACTGTAAAATATCAATGTATTGACACCAACGTTGGTATCAGTATTGATCAAGGATTGTGTGCTGAGATCAAAACTTAAGTTTTAGCTTCTCATCCTGCTCTACCCCTCCCCCCTTCTCCCTTACTCTACTGTGAGTGTTGCTGCTTAGTCACATTGCTTAGACACGCACTGCCAGCTCCATGATGGCAGAGAGGGGCAATGTTTGGATTCATTGTACAGATGAATACCAAATTACTGCCAGCTCCGTTTTCAGAGAATAAGGTTCTGTGGCAACACCACAAACATATACAAAAGTTTAATTACAAAGTATTTACTGGAACTGAAAACATGTCACTGCATCAAAATATAAATGTTAACTATCTAGTGTTAATAAATATATTAGACCACCAAGTGTAGGTTGTTTCTCACCGCTGCCCTAAACTATCTGTAGATTGCTGATTTCCTATATATTTTTATGTGATCTGTGATGGTTAATCCAAAGAAGTATTTTCTGATTGACAAACTTGTTTTTTTTTCATTAATAAACAGAAACACTAATTTCAGTGGTTGTATATTTTTCTTGATTAAGTTGACAAGCTGCTTTTGTACATAAAAAGTATCAATATCTGTATTGATATCAGTAATACTGGCCCTATACTTACTTGGTACTGGATCAATATCAAATTTTGCAGTGTCACACACCATTATTTATCAGCCCCCATACTTACTAATTATTGTTAACAGTATTGACCGCAAAAAAAAACATATTGGTCTGTCTCTAATTAAATTCAATTTCAGATCAAGCCATTTGAATTCAATATAATAATTCAAATTCAGTTTCTAATGGCACAAATCTCAACCCATAACTGCCAGCATTCTCAGATGAAAGTAAAGACTAGAGCCACCAAAGATGCAACCCTGCACAGTTTCAAAGTACTGCCATCTCGTGCAGATCCACCAACTAGGAGGTGCTGTAACAAATTAAAGAAGTTGAAATTACCTATCATAACATCTCTGGAAACTGTGATGCATTTGATGCATCATGTAGATAAGTTCATACACTATAAGAATGAGCCCATGGATGACAGGAATGATGCCCGAGAGACTCAAAAGACTCAAACAAGGCCAATGGCTTGTGCAGAGTTGGGAACGTTTAGCCTCTCACCCAAGAAGCTTCGACAGTTCCAAGCTTCTTGAATTCCAAACTCTTCACAGGCAAACTGTTTTTGAGTCGTCAGGATAACCATGTTCTGGTTGAATGAGAACGTTCATGGACTGCTCAAGAGACAACATTTATTATTGAAGAACGGTTAAAAAATGAATGATAAAAAAACAGTAAGATTGACTGAAAGACTGAAAGAAATGATAACCTCATAAATTTCTGTTGGGAGTTAAAGTATGTTTGAAAGAGAAGATCAGTGTGGCTCAGAGATCAAATGGATGATGCAAATGAAACACAATCACTAATTACAAACAGAGAAGTTTAATTTGTCTCTCAGCCTTGAAGATCAAACTCACAGATCTTTGGGTGATATTATTTAATGTTGCATCAAAATTTTAGAGAATTAATGAAGACTAGCAAATCGTTTCTGTGTAAGTTAATGAGTGTAGCGGTCACGGATCAATTACTGCAACACTGTGTGCGTCTGTGCACTGTTGTGCCTGAGCGCAGGCGTGTGAGTGTGTGGGTGTGGTTGTCTGTGGAGTCAGTCTGTGGGATAGGAAATGACTAATGAAGTGTCACTTTGACATCACACACACACACACACACACACACACACACATGGACACAGACACGCACTCAAACACACACACACACACACACACAGTGTCAGAAGTATGACTAAAATGTCAGCATGCTGAAGAGCGGTCAGAGTCGTTTGTCATATTTGCAGAACTCATCACACCTTTGTGTCTCCTCTCTGAGCAGCTGATGTGAAGCTCTGAGTGTGTGTATGAGTGTGTGTGTGTTACGTGTGCATGTGCGTGTGTGTGTCAGATGGTAAATAGGTTGATGACCTTTTCATAGCAGGACAGTAACAAGGTGCCACATAATGACTGGGGGGGTGAAACTGCTGCTGATCAGCAATTAATGAGCATCCAGTTTGGGACTATGTGAACTATGTGACTGTAAGCAGCCACAAATGTAAAAACTGCAGAAAGAGACCTTGGGTCTCAGAAAATCTGTGGTTTTAGAATCATATTGCTCAGAATCATGTCTAAAATTCCTTTTATGTTTGAACATATCTCCTGTTATTTTGGGGAAGAAGGTTCGTGTGAGGAGCTCAGCATGTCATGTCACAGTCTCTGAGCCAGGCCCCTCTACAAGTGTGTACTGATCCTCCTTTGCTGTAAACACAGCATCAATTCTAAACAAGGGTTACTATGATATCTGGAATCATATTAGGAGTTCAGATAAACGTATCACAACTGGGCTTTGCACAATAATTATTGTGGACTGGGTCTGAGTACCTGGCTGTATTTTAAAGAAATACATATTTGATTTTTTTTTTCTTATCTTCTCATCTTTCCTTGTTTTACTTTTAAAAAAATAATACCCAAATAATGTTGATCAAAGGGGATAACTATTAGAGATTTTCTTTTTTTTTCAATGCAAAAAACGCAAGAAACAAACCTGCTTTGAGAAGATGCAATGGTTGAAATTTTTTGCTTCATGTTGCATAATGAATTAAGGATCCACCTAAATTTAATAAATATGAGAATGCAAAGAGTTACCCCTGAAATTATTAGCTTTTATCAGTGTGGACATTCAAATAAAAACAAACATGCTTTGATTTAGCTGCTGTCTCTTCAGTCCTCCCTGCAAAACATGACCCCTTTCCTCTGATTGGTAGCTCTCTGGAGGCCTGCTGGAAGCAAAACCACAGATACTCCTTTTTCACCAGTTCTTGTTTGGTGCTAGTACTAGAGCCAGAGCTTCGTTGTTTCTAATTCTGTTCTTCTAAAGAACCAGTTTGATCTTTCATCGGCAAGGAGCCAAGTAGGAGCCATGTCATTGTGTCAAGGTACAATGTCATTACATCACAACATACGTAGACGATTCAGTGTTTCCCCTTGGTTCCTAGGCTTCTGTTTATTGCGTTGCTGTCTTTATACAGAAAGCACTGGGAGTGCTTAAAAAAAGCAGATATATTTCTCTGTTTGCTCTCTGTTCCCTACACCAAGTGTGCTTGTCAGTATGTGTAGGTGTCCTTGTATTTGTGTTAACACCTCAGAGCGAAACTCCGCCATGCACAATACAGAGAGCTGAGGAGAGTTGTGAACATGCAACCATGAGGCAAAAATTATACCGTCATGTAAATGAGTGGACTAGGATGTAAAATAAACAAATTAAGTATAAACCTGATCTCTCCTCAGAAAGCCCCTGCATACGTAGCCATTTCAGTGTTTCCCCTCAGTTTACAGCCCTCAGGCAGTGGCAGCAGCTGTAGAAACACTGTTTACAGTGTTGTTAACTTCATAGATTAACCTGTGAGAAGAGGTTTTTTTCTGTTTCGTATGGTGGTTGGGAAATTATTTTTCCCTTATTTTTCCAGTCTGCTACATGGAATGTGCTGTGTGTGCCCATTTTTCTGTATGCATGGGTACGAAACTGCATGATACAGGGAGCAGAGGCAAGTTGTGAACATAAGACAGAAATAATCCGGTCATGTAAATAAGACAAATGATGTAAAGCTCTTCACTCTGTTAAATAAAAGAACAAGGTATAGAGCTGATCTATGAGAGAGGGAATGCAAAGCTGATTTAATTCCACCATTTCAAGTTATGGATGAAGAAACTAAAACAAAAAAACAGACTTTTCATTGTAAAAATGGCTATTTTCCTGAACTCAGAGAATGTTTCTGCATCTACACTTAGCACATTTAAAAGACAGGTGCAATGACAGACAAGGGAGCAAGAGAAGCTTCCATGCATGTGTGAACATATTTGGACTGTCAGAAATAAAGAAGAGACATATTGAAAATCCAACAACAGAATCTTTGAGCTGCTGAATGAGCTAAGGGCTGATTTGGAGCTAGTCACAAAAAGGAGCCATGGAATATCATCTATGGAAAAACCCCTTCAACCCTGCATTTTCTTTCGTCTGGATCATTCCGGCACACCAGCACAGTTAAAGCGTCTCTCAGAGTACTTTTTCAGGTGTCCATGTGTTAAATGCTATGCCATGCAGGGTGGGCAAGTATATCCAGTCCCCACACACTCAGTAAATGACTCAAAACAGCTTTTTTCCCCCTGTAGCCACAAATGTAGTTTTTTTATTCACAGCCTCTCTGCTCTCTCAAACTCTCCACGGAGACAGAAGTAAGCTCACGCAAAATCTTCTTTTGAATATGGTGGTCTGCACCCTGTTTCACCTGTTATCAACTAGTCACACAGTCACAGTAGGTAACCCCAACATGCCCACTAACAGCACATGCAATGTTTTAGTTTGCACACCTAATGTAACACTCATTAGTTTAGTGTGGACATCCAGCACTCTAACTTTTTATCAATGTGTAAAATATATATATCTTAATCCAATGGTGTCATTCTGAATCATACAATGTTATAATCTGAAAGTGGGAAATTTTTCCCTAGTTCTGTATAAAACTAGAGACTGGAGCCTTGTTTTCTGTTTTATTCAATATCCATTTCAATGATTATGCATGCTTTATTCATGAGTGGTCAAAATATGCTGGTATTTACCAAGTAATGCTCTGAAGTTGTATGATAGTGTCATGCCGCATAACAAAATGTCTGATAAAGTTGATGGCTTTAATCACTGTTGCAAAAGAAGGACAGAACTTAGCTTCTAGCTGCCAAGCTGTTATCTTCCTGTAGTTTCAATGTGTTTACTGAAACAAAGGTCTTACACAGTCACCCACTGGAGGTCCTCTTTAACAGGTTGAAATGATTTTCTTAGGATACCTCTGACGCTGGGATCATGGTGTGTAAATTGAGGGTTAAAAGGCTAATTGGCCTGGATTGGATTTTGGACCCTGACATCACAGATAAAACACATCAAACTGCTGTAAAAGAGGCAGCAGCCACCTTTTTGAAGTGGTGATTATCCTTGTTAGAGATGTCCAGCCCTGCTGCTTTCTGTCACTTTATCACATATAGCTGGCACCCCTGAGGAGTAGAGTAGTTGAAAAGCTTTGTGCTCCAGCAGAGAAAAGCTGCAAAGAAATGAGCAAGGCAGAGTTTTCTGCTGTCTGTCCCCCAGCGTGATAATAAAACCCTCCAGTGTGGACAGAGGGACAGCCACAGAGCTGGGCTCTAATAGATAGTGACGGAGCGGAGGACTTAAATTAAAATCTGTGAGCTCATTGGGTTACATGCATTATGCAGTGGCCTATTAGAGACCAGGCCAGGTGGGAGCGATCACTTCCCCTCTTTTAAATATTAGCACTTCATTCCCTTTTCTGTTTCTCTGAGGAGCTGAAGCAGTAACCCATTTCTACATCTGTCCAAAAGTGCCTCAAACTCTCCTTATTACCCAGTTCTCTCTGCCAATCACGCAACTTTGTCCAATTTGAGCTCAATTTGGTCTTACAGGTTTTTTTCCCTCCCTCATCACTATTCCGCCTTTTTCTCCATCAGTTCTGCTAATTCTGTTTCCCTTTGTCTCTTTATTCTGCTGGATATGTAATTGTTTGACTGAGTGATTCCTGATTCTCTTCCTCTGCCAGTATTAGTCTCTCTTTCAATTAATTCCTGGTGAGATGTTCTACTGTGTCAGGCTAATTGTGTGCAGTGTGCTCCTTATCTTCTGGGTTTTTAATTAAAATAATAATCCATGACATTTGGAGAAATTAAAATAAGAGGCCCTGCTCTGTTCTGCAGCTCCTCTGTACTGTACTTAATGTAATAAGACAATTTATCTGTGCATCATTTTCTTACGTCACAATACTAGCTGAAAATATGTTTAATGCTTGGCTCTGAGGAGGAGGACTGTTTTTCTATTCTTGTAGCCGGCTCATTTCACGATGATCTCCTGAGTCATACATCTTCACTAATTGCAAATTCAGGCTCTTTAAGAGGCAGAGAGGTGTGAACCAAGAAAATGATGTTTTTCCCTTTGAATAATGACTTTTGTGGGAAGCACAACTCAACCTTGGTCCCCTCCCCCCCTTTCAGCGCTGACGTCTGAGGAAGTGTTCGGCCAAAGGGAAGGTGTGTTTGACTTTGCATTTCTTGCAACAGTTTGGCTCATGGATCTTCACTGTTTCATCCATTAAGTTAAACACGGGCCACAAATATACTGCTTCTACAAATCCAAATGCGGGTGTGTTAGTGTCCATGGCATCGCTGGTATCTGACACATCTGTGAAGGCAGCATTAATGCTGAAAGGTACAAACAGGTTTTGGAGCAACATATACTGCTATCCAAGCCACGTCTTATCAGGAACATCCCTGATAATTTGAGCAAGACAACAAAACCAAGACACATTCTGCACCTGTTACAACAGTGTGGCTTCGCAGTAAAAGAGTGTAGATTGGCCTGCCTGCAGTCCAGACTCGCCATGAATGTTGCAAAAATGTGGAAGAATTACACCTCCAAAGCTTCAACAATTAGTGCCCTCAGTTCCCAACCGCTTATTAAGTGTTGTTAAAGGAAAGGTGATGTAAAATAGAGGGAAACATGAACCTGTCACAGCGTTTTAGGAAGGTGATGCAGCCATCAATTTCAAAATGAGTGAATCTTTACAAACATGTATCAACCACAAATCATATTCTGTTTTTTATTTATGTTTTACACAGCATCCCAGCTTCACTGGAAGTGGGGTTGTAGTCAGGGCAGACACCAAACGAAACACCATTGTTTCTGTCTTGAAGGAGATCACCTGCAGACACTTACAGCTCAGGTAATTTCCTCCCCCGCTTCATTCAAGGCACGTTTCTTCATAACTCAGTTCAAACACACAGGAAGTCAAAGTGCTTTACGCAATTACAAACAGCCTCATAACAGAGCAAAATGAGACATTCAAAGTCAATTAAATCACCCTCAATTTTAGAAATGACTATGAAGCAATCTGCACTCCACCCCTGTTACAGTTCCCTGAAGCAACTGAAGGCACAGCCTCCCAGACAGACCCAGACTCACAGATTGGCTTTGCCTTAATCAAAATGGATTCTTTTTAACAATCCGCCCCAGAACATCTTCCCAAGGATTAAGGCTCAAAGTTTGCTCCGTCTGTGTCAGGCACCGCTTGAAAAACCTCACACAGGGGAGCAAGAGTGGCAAAATCCAGACAGAGTGTCTGCACCTTAACACTTCACCAATCACAAGTGAAATGCTTCAACCATGGAAAAAAAAATCCAGAAAAATGAAAACCTAATAATATGGAGCAAAAAGCACAGAAACTATGTAACTGGGACAGATTAAATACTAAAAGATGAATCAACATTGAATAAATTAGACACAGGGACAACCTCAGGAGTTGAAGATGAAGACCGGATGAGGAGCAAAAAAGTACAGTTCTCTTCATTTTAAGCAGGTTGTAGATGAAGTCTATTTTTACAGCAGAAGTAAACATGTTTGCCTGCTTTGACAAAATTAGTTTGGCCCTGATTTTTAATAGTCCACCAGGTGAAATAACTGTTGAAGTTCAGCATAAATTTGCATTATTCTGGTTTCAATCCTGCTGAAGCTCCACCTCTTTACATATTTGCATTGGTTGACTGAGAGCTGGATGGAGAATCACGCCTGAGCTTTTAAACATAAACGGTGAGTGATGTCACAGCTGTGGCTATGAATATGGCACCTGCATTTTTTTTTCCTTTTACATGGGGTCAGAGCTGAAAGTAAAGCACAGGCTGCTCTGGACGACTGCCCTCACTTTCTATATGCAGAGAACAAGCTGCTGCCATCTGGGTGCAGATACACTCTGCCAAGGTGGAGGACAAACAGATTGAATAGCTCATTTGTCCCTGGTACCAATGGATTTCTAGATAGCATCATGTGACTCTTGACCTCCTGAACATGTGTGTATTCCTCCATTATGCATGTGTGGGTGTACTTTCTTGTGTTATTCATGGAGATTCCTGTTACAGTCCTATGAGTCGCTTGAGGCTGACCAATACCAACTGGGATAACCTGTTTATTTAAGAATCAGGATTTCTACGTTCTTTTTCAAGATTAAAAGTGTATTATCATGTGCACAGTGAGGAAACATTTCTCTGTAAAATGAAATTCATTCATTGCTGTCCACTATGAATGCCAATGATAAAATATTCAAATATCAAAAACAGTCAAAAAGAATAGCAGTAATATCAATATAAAGAAATATACAGAAAAAATACAAAAGATTAAGGCAATTGAAAGCAATGCAAATAGAGTTTTGAACTGTGCAAGATGTGAGTGTAAAAACATGCAAACTGCAAGAACAACCAATAGAATAATAGAAGTAGTGCAAGTAGAAACTGAGCAAAGGATGAGGATTTTGAGTCTGGTGGTCTTTGAGTCTGCATTTCACACTTCTGTACCTTGAGCATGAGGTGGGGGTGAATGTGGCCTTTGATGATACAGAGAGGGCAAAGGAGTCTTAGGGTGCAGTCACACAGGCCAACAGGGGAACCATGCTGTACTCAAGTATGTTTGCCCCATGTGGCACTTTTTCCGTAGTGTATGGTTCATGGAATGAAAATAAAAATCAGATGTGGCATTTTGGACTAGACTGGCCCACCATTTTTCAATAACACTCACCCTTTCTGTTTTGTATACCAACTGTGCAACTCCTTAAACACACTAGCTAATACCATGCAATATGTTAACAGGAATCAGTTAGAGTGGACACATGAAATATTTCAAAAAAGTGTCTTGTAACGCTACTGAAATATAAACTCCATTACAGTAATTAATCTAAAGCAGCATCCATCCTATTGGGTGTGCAGATGTGTTTCAGGGAGGAAGAAAAGAGGAAGAGGAGTAGAAAGAATAGAGAGAGAAAATGATGGATCAAATGCTAACTGTGATGCTGACATTATTAGCTGGTTTCACCCGTGTTTACAAATCAAACTAGGCCTCAGAACATTACCCAAAACTGTTGATGTTTGATGATTTTACCAGATTCACCAAGGGGCTTGCTTACTTCAGCTTACTTCAGCTTACTCATGGTATGGACTAAGTGACAGCTGAAAGCGATCCAGCTTACTGCAGGTTCTCCATGGTCCTGTTCAGATCTACTGCCAGGACTGATGTCACCACCACCAATGTCATCGGCCTGGTGAAGCCCTGCTGTGGCAAACACTTCTGTCATTTCAGCAAATTTGGCAAAATTTGTGTGGAGGGACTTTTCTACTTTTTCTCGCCGTGTTCACTAAGCCTCCTTTGTGCTTCCTCTTCATCTCTGAAAATCCCAACAGGTCAATCAGACTGCTGATCTACCACACTGTGAAAATGAAAACTCAAATTTGTTAAAAACAGCAGCTGGTGATTGGATGACCATTCTGCACAACACACTCATCACAGACCAATCCACATCAAGCCACGGTACGACGCAGGAGATGTGTAACCTGACACCAGAGAGATAGTTCATACAGCCGCTATGGAGATATTTCAGTGGTCTGATTTTGCAGAGCAAAGAGCAAAAATATTGTCCCCTGACAGAAAGACTTCAAGTGACGTACTCTGTTCTTCTTCTGAAGAGGAAATTCAGTCTGTTTCTGATAGAACTGCAGCCATAGCTGTGTCCACAGAGGCTGCTTCACACGCCGCCATTGTTTTTAGACATGCCTCGCACGCTTTGCTCTCCTCGCTTGCTGGTGCGACAAACTTTCTGTCGGGTGAAGTCATTTGTCATTGGATCGCAAGATGGATCTGTAGGAGTTCAGAAAAAGAAACAGGCAGGTCCATCTGCTCTGCAAGGTGAAAGTTAAGTTGGCAAAACTTCAAATCATAAGTTTGAAGCTGTAACTAAACTCTTTGAGTTGTCTTCAGCAAAGAACTGGGTTTCTAACTCAAGTACACAGAGGTCTTCACCTAGGTTTTCAATTTCACACATGTGCAACCATCTCTTCTGTTCTGTGTAGATTTTATCGCTGTAAGGGAGAGTAGTTTTGTTTGAGTGTCGTAAAACTCTGTTTTAGTAAAAGGTAAAATATGTATACAATCTGAATACAAATATTGTATTTTCTGTAAGAGAATTTTAATTTACATATAGGTTTGTTCTAATTTCTTTTTATGTTATTATTGTTTCTTTTCATTGCTATTCATTTGTTAACTGTTATTTATGTTTTTGTATGTACATGTTTTATTCTCTAACCTTCCTGGACAAAAGCAACAACTCTGTTTTACAGCTGCTCAACTGATTAAAAGTTTATTAGTGAATAACTGATCAATTGAAGGGAAGATGTAGCTCAGTGGTAGTCATGGTCGAACATTCCAGAGGTGAGAGGTTCAAATTCCACCAGTGCTTTCATTTTTGGGGTTCTTGCTTTGTAGAACTCAAAACTTTAAGTTTTATTACACATGAATAATGACAAAAAATGTAACAGTTGGTTCAAGCTCAGGATTTTAGTTGGCCTCTTTGAAAACTTAGAAAATCCAGTGCAGACAGCAGCCTTGAAATTTTGACTTTGCACAACTTGGGTTCATGGGTCAGTCAGAACGATATGTATGTAGAAAAAAAGTGTCAAGACTGTCGGCCCAAAAACCGAGTCAGTCCATCGGGAAATACCAGTATTCCAGATGGCCAGTCCACTCCTGTCAAGGATTATGCCTCATGTGCTCACTGAGTTTGATGTTTGGTTGCATGCCACCTCTCAGAAGTGTGCCAAAGCAGAGATGTGAATTTCACATGTGGTCACACTGGCCAAAGGAACTGGACTTCAGGGTTAAAGGATGCTTAGGTACGGTCCAGATTCCCCAGTGTGACCAAGTGATCCTCTCAGCAGTCCTCACTCTCTGCAGATCTGCGCTCCATAGCACTAGTGCTGTTGTACCACATGGTGATACAGCTGCTCAAGATTATCTCAATAAGGCAGCTGTAGAGGTTGCTGAGGATCTTGGGGAACATAACAAACTTCCTCAGCCTCCTCAGAAAATTCAGCAGCTGCTGTGCCTTCACAAACTGTGACATGTTAGGCTTCCAGATGAGGTTTTCACTGAGGTGGATGTCCAGGTATTTGAAGCTGCTCACTCTCTCCACCTCAAGTTCCTAGATAAACAGTAGCCAATGAGGTCTCCTCTCCTTCTCACATCCACTATTGTCTCCTTTGTCTTGTCCATGTTGAGGGCGAGGTCGTTACGTGACAGCCGTGGGTCCCAGTTTCACTGTATCTGGCGGGTCACATCCCCTTAGATCTGCTCGACTACAGTGCAACAAACATCTGACTTTGTCATGCCACAAAGACAGGAACAAAAGATGCCGGCATAACTATATCAATTTGTACTCGTCTGAGATCATGCTTTGTCAGATCTGTCTGTGAGACACTTCTCTCATTGGAAAGGTTTTCACTAGCTGTAATACTTGAAGAGCTCCTCAGTTGGAAACATCCAGTAAGAACACATCGCACACTGATGTTGAGAGACAAAAACAACAAGGCTTCACGAGTGGCTTACCAACTGTGAAAGAATTGGCTGTCATGTAAGAGTCTTTCAAGCTGCAGAAAGGAGGAATGACACTCGTGGATTTAAGACTTCATATCAAATAAACCATCAGTGTTTTGACAGCCATGAAGCCATCTGGTGGGAAATGAATGAGGAAGGCTGAACAGTGTGTCTCATTGGCGCTTGTTAACAATGTGGGGCTGACATGGCAGCAGGAAGAAACAAGGAAATCTTTTTTTGTCTTCTGAGAATTAGTGGTTTCACTCTGTCCAAACACTTTGTCCAGAAGTCTCACATGTCAGCCTGGACAGCAGTAAACCAAGTCTGTGTATAACAAATAGAAAGTCCACTGCTCCTTTGAATCACAGGGGGAACATTGAAAGAGTAAAAAGGGGGAGTCGCCCTTTCATCCTGACGTCTGCTGGGAGTGAAAAGGCATTTTCGTCATTTTCCATTCATAATGATGCAACCAGCCTCAGAGGTAACATGTTGCACAGAGAGTCTGTTTCACTCCTGTTTCTGACCAAACAGTGCTTTGAACAGATTAGACCCAGTGGTATTTAGGATTACCTTGATTTTCTTATGCCTTTTACATATGGAGGACCAAAACTGCCAAAATTAAAAATAAATAAAAGTTAAAATAAAAATGACAATAAAACATACATACAAAAATAAATACATAAAAATAAAAATGAATACAAAAATAAAAAACAAGATTCAATAATAAAAAAGTGTAAATAAATACAAATATAAATATATAATAATAATTAAATATCAACCATTAAAAAATAAAAGTGCTCTGCTCTCGTATTTATTTTTTTTCATGCTGTAGCGTGAAATGCAGAAGGAAAAACTATTCAAATGGGGGGGTGGTCCCAAGTGTGTTTGACTATTCACCTATTGGTTGATCGACATGTGAGCACAGCAACTGACTAGCTATGCCTGCTTGCCGACACAGCAGGAGGACGCGGCAAAAGATGAACAATCATTTATCGAGACCGTGGAATGGCAGAGATCTCACTTCCACAGTTATCTAACTAGTTATCTAGCTTTTTTACTCTAGAGCTCTCTGAAGACACAGGCAATTTCAATGCATTTCGCAGAAAATTGATAGCGAGCATCCCAAGCTCATATGTTGGCTTTGGCAGCATTAGAAAAAAGTTACTGAGGCCGTAAGTGGCTCAGCCATTACACTGTTCATTTGACTTTTTTTTACATAGAGACAAGAGTTTGTTGTACAAGAAGTTACTTTTCTCTGTATATCTATGGCTTTGATGTGGGAACTGTTTTTATTCAAAAAGCAATTAAAGTGAAGGCAAGTTTTCATTTTTATCAGTTTAACTGGCAGAAATGGACTTCCATAGAAAACTGGTGCCAGCAACACATTTTAAAACACTTCCATTTAATTTTTAAACTTAAATGCAATGTGTCATCCGCACCTGATTTTTCCATATGCCAGGTTAAGAAAAGCTGTCTCATCCAAATTGTTTGTTGCCAGTCTGGCATTACCTGAGCACCTTACACATGAGGTGGAGGTGTCACCTTGTGCATTCCTGTTACTGGTTTGCTAGGAACTCATGCAGCGGGAGACATTCTGGAGTTCAACTATAAACTATGTTAAAATGTGTATTTATTCTTGACCTTGCTTTTCTGCAAAGCTTCTTGTTGTGAGATAATTTTCTGTAAAGTAAGGTTGATTAAAGTGGGTCAGGATATGCCATCACTCTTCATTTTCTGCTTGCTAACGTTAATCTGAAAGGATTCATGAGATTCTTTTTAAGGAGTCAAAGAGAATGTTGCGCGGCCGAGATACAGTTTTCATCAGTTTAACATGAGTTGACTGATTTAGCTAAAATTTAAGATGTGATACAAAAATGGGCAAGTATAGCTGTCATGACCTGAGAAACATGCAACAAAGGCCAAAAATGCTTTGAGCAGTAGGCTGTGACATGTTTATTTATGCTAAATGGACCTATCAACATTTTTATTAGTAAGTAAATATCCAGTGCTTTGATTCAGATTAATCCTCTTGGGTCTCTCTCTCTCTCATTCCTTTCTATTTTATGAAAGTTAATCTAAAGCAGTGTAACATCATTTAATACATCTATTGTTCTCATGTTCCCACTCAAAGATAAATTGAAGAAACAAGAACATTTTAGGCTGACAATTTGATCGTGTGAAAGCAGTGACAGCTCAGTGAGCAGCTTGGGAAAAAGGCCTATGCTTGTTCACATGAAAAACACTTCAGTCAGAGCATTTTGAGATAAAGAAAGACAAACATTTAATGTTCAGCTCTCTGTCAGGAGGGTCTGAGTGTGCACAGAGGTCCTCATTAGATTCATGGCCAGAAGCTGAAGCACTCAGCCGTCACAGCGCGCCCTCTCTTCAGTTTCATCTCTGCTGTTATTAACACCAGCTCTGTCCTTTGCCATTCCCCTCATTCTTTTCATTACCACCTCTCTGCAGTCACATTTTTCCTTATCAATACATCCAATTTTGTTCATTCGTCAAGCTCTTCATATTTCTGTCTTTTGACCCTCTCAGTCTCCTCTATTTATCTTCTTTCCATACATCTAATTCCATCAAATTCTTGGCAGAAAACAACCTCTGACTTTGAAGATTGATCTCCTGCTGTGTTG
>RPOG01004938.1:0-38216 GCA_008086565.1 Thalassoma bifasciatum | reverse complement strand
AGAGAATCCCTCCATCCTCCTCTCAGATGTTGGTCTCTTCGTCCTCTGACCCCTTGCTCAATCTACTTCTTTTTCTCTCTGCTCTGCTAGTTGTCGTCTTCGTCCTGCAGGAGAGTCCCTCTGTCAGGGGAGCTAACTCCTCTTCTTCTCCTTCTTCTTCTCCACCTCCTCTCTGCTCAGAGTCTGAACTGTTGAGGAGCGTTGCTCACTCGCCCTCCCTTCTTGTTCTCCTGTCTCTCTCTTTTTTCCCTCGCTCTCTTAATGCGCATTTTCTCCTGCAGCAGCAGCCAATGAGAGCACAGAGACAGGAGCAAAAGTCCACCCCCTTTTCTGGTTGGACCTGTCCATCAAAAAGGTCTCAAAGAGCTGAATATAAATGCAGCTAAAAAACTAAGGATGACTGAAAATGTTCCAATACAAGGCTGACTGTGCGCTGGGTTCTGATCATATAAATGCACATAAAAACTGTACACATAATCACCAAACAATATGAGATTACTTAACATGAAAACATGTTTTATATCCTAGTTTCTTCAAAATAGCCATGATTACTGCTTTGCACACTCTTGGCATTTTGAAGAGGTAGTCACCTGAAATGGTTTTCACTTCACAGCTGTGCCTTATCAGGGTTAATAAGTGGAATTTCTTGCTTTATCTATGGGGTTGGGACCATCGGTGAGGTTAATACACAGCTGACAACTGTTAAAATTCACATTATGGCAAGAACCAATCAGCTAACTAAAGAAACACAAGTGGCCATCTTTACTTTTAGAAACAAAGGTCAGTCCGTCCAGTAAATAGTCATGAAAATAAAGAAAACGCAAATTGAATGAGAAAGTGTATCCAAACTTTTTGCCTGTACTGTATATGGCGGGAAGAGCTGCTTGTGCGTGATTTCAAAGGCAGGACCTTACAAAAATACGGCAGCTGCTGATTGGAGGGGCGTTCTGCTCAACACACTCATCACAGACCAATCTACATCAAGCCACGGTATGACGGAGGGGGTGTGTAACCTGACACCTAAGACAGACAGTTAATATACTGTAAAACAACAAATAACCACAGAATCCCAATTAACCGCAGGGTGTAGCAGTGGGTTTTGACAAATAAACACCCGTCCCAAATAAACGCTGGGAGTAATTTCTTTAAAAATTGAAGAAGATGTAGCTGCATGGTCAAGTTGCCTGAAGAAAGCCATTTCAATGCAAATACCACAAAGTATCCTGCTCACAAAACACCAAAGAGCACAGAGAAGCCTCAAAACTTCTGGAACACAGTCATTTGGAGTGATGAGCCTAAAAATGAACTTTTTGGACTCAACCACAAACGGTACAGTTGGAGGGGTGTCAACAAGGCCTATGATGAAAGGTCCACCATTCCTACTGTCAAACACGGAGGTGGATCACTGATGTTTTGGTGATGTGTGAGCTACAAAGGCTCAGGAAAATCAGTCCAAATTGATGAATGAAGGATGAATGCAGCATGTTATCAGAAAATACTGGAGGAAAATTTACACTCATCAGCCCAGAAGCTGCACATGAGACGTACTTGGACGTTCACACATGACAATGACCAGAAACACAAGGTCAAGCCGACCTGCCATCAGCTACAGCAGAATAAAGTGAAGATTCTGTGGTGGCCATCTCAGTCTCCTGACCTCAGTATCATTGAGCCACTAGGATTCGACCTAGAACCTGAAGTTCATGCAAGACGGCTCAAGAATTTACAAGACCTGAAGACTTTTTGCCAGCTTTACCGTCTGAGGAAATAAAGACTTTAACTACAACGACCACAAAAGATTTCAAGCTGTTATCGATGTTAAGGGGGCAATACAAGGTATTAAGAACTGGGGTATGTGAACTTTTCATTGGGGTCATTTTGGGGGTTTCTGTGGTTATTATAAAGAGTAAACGCAGTTGTTTGTTAACCTCTAATATCCCACTGGCGCGCCAGCAAGCCATTTGGCATTCTCTTGAAGTCATGAAAGTATAAACACTAACGCCTTCATCAAACATCAGAATGCTATACGTATTGGAAAGTTTATTTTCCTCACATTTCAGCTGCTAGGTTTGTTTTACAGTTTACTTGACCGATAAAACATAATTAGTGAAAGAATCGCTCAGATGGCATCACAACAACTGTGACATCATACCGGTTTGGGGGTCCTGAAGTCTTGTCTGTAGCCCCCATCTAGTGTTGTTTTTGGCAACCATCTTAGTTTTAGTCTTTTGGACGAAAATGTTTATTACTTTTAGTCACATCTTAGTCATTTCTATATGGAATACTTTTAGTCCAGTTTTAGTGAATAAAAAGAAAAAGAGAAAGCATTAGTCTTAAATTAGTTTAGGTCACAACACTGATTTACTTTAATTCTGTTTCATGCTACAGATGAATGCAGAGATTCTGCTGTTACTGAACTCTGTGAAGGATAGAACAATAAGTTTGTGTGCACTCCTGCTCGGACATCACACTCCAGCAGTCTCTGTATCAGTCGCCACACACACACACACACACACACACACACACACACGCACACCCACACACACACACACACACACACACACACACACACACACACACACACACACACACACTCAGCCCTGCTCTCTCTGATCCATTCATTGACTCTTATCAAATTATTTTATTATACTGACTTGTCTTAATAATAATCATGAAATTAAGAGATGATTCAGTATATCGAAGTAATTTGATGATTAGTTACCACGAATTATGAGTTAATTGCAACATTTCATGTTTAAACAATAGCAGTTCACATTTGCTCATATTTGTTCTTAATGTTTTGAATTCCTACTGTTGTAAGAGTCAGAACACATCTGAGAGAGCGGGGTTCAGTGGAGCAGGAGGGAGGTTGAGTGTGTTTGTGTGTGTGTGTGTGTGTGTGTGTAGCGACTGACACAGAGACCGCTGGAGTGTTGCGTCAGAGCAGGAGTTTTGCTAAAAAACCTGTGGATTTCCTGAGTGTACACAAACTTATTTCTATCCTTCACAGAGCTCAGTAACTGCAGAAACTCTCCATGTAGCATGAAACAGAATTAAAGTAAATTATCAAAGTGATCCATATGCAGTTTTCCCTTCTCCATTCTCCAGACAGTTTCTACATTCAAACATAAGCTTAGCAGTGTAAATAACATCATAACATCATGATATGGTATCACGAAATGACAAGATAATTATGGAGACCGCAGGTGTGTTGTGTAGAATGTGCGCTGCACGTCAGGTGGTGGGTGTGACCAAACAAAGGTAGGATGCAGCATCACCGCTGATATTTTTTATGCACAATAGGCAGAAATGTCCTGCATTTTGAACGTCTGACAGAGCAGCCAGAAACATTTTCATCTAGTCTTGTCTGTCAACGCAAACCTAGACACGTCTCGTTGTGTTTTCATCATCAAAGAGCCGCATGTAGCTCGTCAACGTCTCTGTACCGTCATGAAAAAAGTGGCGTCAACAAAATAATTTTGTTGTCCTCATTGTTGACGAAAACATCACTGCCCCCACCTCAAATATTAACTATCCTTTCTACTGGAGGAATCCTGAGTTCAAATATGTCAAAAATTTTGTTCATCAAATTATTCCAAATGGTGAAATTTCTCCTGTAAAGTCTGTTGTTTGTCTGTCGTGTCCGTTCTCATCAATAACAGCAGCTTCACAGTCTTAGAGCATTTTCACCTCGATGTGAATCTGCCAAAGGTGGGTGTGTTTTATTTTCTCAGACTTCTGGCTACACGACAGAAGTGTCCCCGTCTTAATACATGGAGATTTGATGCCAGGAGACCCTGGGTTTTACAACAACTGCTCTCCGTTTCACAGAACAGCAGCAGTTCGAGGAGTTGCGTAAATCCTGCCTGACTTACTTTTTTCTTAATCTAATCAAATACTTTCTGTTTCATAATCTTTTTGTGAGTCTCATGTTCGTGTCCTTACACTGTATTGATACTGTACACAGTGTTGAGACCGAAGTAAGACACAAGACAGATTATGAAGAAGGTTTAAGGACAAGTCGCTGTCTCCTAGAGATGCGGTGTCACGACAGTTGGGGGCAGGGTGACTTGGCGAGGGAAACAATCCTTTCTTCCCATCTGCACTAATGCAAACACACTGATGGTAACTTACGATGCTAACATAAATACACTGTCACATCTTCACTAAGTCATTATTAATAAATGACAAAGAACAAGAGATGAATAAATCTTGTTGTTGTCTATTAACTAGAAGATACTGGATGAATAATCACACTCACAAAATCCAAAGATAGCATTTAACACCTGCTTAAATCCCCTAATGAGAAAAAAGATCACATTTTCTATAGATGTAAAGATTCAAAGTGGACACAATGTCTTTTACATAGACGAGCATGTTTTAGTGGATTTCCTTAACCTAATGATTAGTATCACAGACACTGCACTTTGTCATGAGGAGATTTGCACACAGTGCAGCCTCTGAAAGCGTGGAACAGATTTCTCCTTGATTTTAACTTTGATTTTACCCCAAGAAAAATGTACACAGTTTGGATAAAATGAATTTAAAAGAAATCAAGGGCCTGACTACAGGCCACCAAACCTCCTGCTGGATGCTTACAGCCCAAACTTCCTCCTTCTCCACTCTGTCCCTTTTTAAGCAAATGAAACTTTAAATTCAGGTTTTTCCATTGTTTTATTCATGGTGCAGATGAGCACACGGCTGCTCTTCAACACTGCAGCTAACACACTTGTACTGTCACAGCATAAAGGGGATGTGATGTTTTATGGGTGCATGAGTGTATCCATTAAGCCACTGACAAAGTCTACTGCAGTTGATTAACGGCCACTCATGTTTCCCTCATTTATGTCATTAACAGCATGGCGTGGATTCATTAAGGAGTCACACAGCGAGTTCAATGGGTAAAGCTATTTAGAGTACCTTGTCATCTGATTAAGTAAAAAAATAACATTGAGCCCCCACATATTGATGATTGTAACACACAGGTAAGGCAGCCCCACTTGTAAGAAAGGCTGTGCATTATAGTAGACACACACGAGTAATCATTGGAGATGAGACTGCGCTAATGGAATATTTCACTGACTTTGATTTGAGAAAGTACTGATGTCTCTGCCTGATCCACAACAGAAACCAAGACCATCAGAGAGACTGTCCATCTCTACTCAACCATTTTTAATAACTGAAAGCCCTGATGGAGCTGGGTCTAATGAAGTGATCTCCTGTGAAAAGGAGGGGCCGATGTGGACCCATCATTAATATTTGATTTGACGTGAGGCTAAATGTGTGTGAGGCATCAACAGAGAAAATATGACTGAACCAGAACCTGATGGTCTGGGCTGCCTCCAAAATCCTCCTCACATGAGTCTGAGTTTACTGTCACTCACAGGCCAAAGTACCTCTTCTCTCAAAGAGTTCAGACCTGAGTGTGGAGGATGACGCCTGCCTGTTTCTGCTCTTACAGTTAACTTACATGTATAAAAGTAATCTTCCTTTATTCTCTGTTTCTGTTCACCACACTGTGACATCTCATCTGACACAGGTGACACTGATGTTCCCTATGTTTCCTCTGTGAGCATGAAATGTGCAGGAACACAGGAGGACAAAAACACTGTTACTGAGTATAATTCATGTTCTCACTTCTAAACATTTTACAGTCACTATGTCTCTTTGCTTTATTGCTGCCCACACACTCACTGCTCTAACATCAAACCAGAGACAGGCTACAGGCAAGACTCACAAACACACACACATACATGCACACATTAACAAGGGGGCGATGACAATGATGATAGAGGTGAAGAGGTGACACAGAATCATGGAGATGGCTCAGAGGCTGAGACGGAAAAACAGGGATGGAGAGAAAAGGCTGGAAGGAGAGAGACTAGCAAACAGACAAACACAGAAACACACAGTACAACAACAGTGAACAATAACACGCACCAGTCCAGCCCAGTGGCTTTGAAAATGAAATTAAAGTAAAGCCTCTGCGTTTTTTCCCGACACTGTCAAAAACAAGCCAAGGGTCGCTGAGAGAGAGCTCTTTGAATGTGTGAGTGTAAAATTGTGTGCTTGTATATGTGCGTATATGTGTGTATATGTGTGTGTGTGTGTATGAGTGTGTCTTTTCGAGTCACTCTTACCTTGAGCAGTTCTTTGGGGAAGTCTTTTCCATTATTAAGACCTTCTAGATTAGAGATGAACTGACTGCAGGACATCCGCTTTCCAATGTTCTACAAGCACACACACACACACACAAATACAAAGATTGCTGTTTATTTATTTAATGAATAGAGGATAATGGTATTCTAATGTTCACCCACTTTCTGCTCTCTATCAGCACCAAACATGGTGCAAAAAAACGACGCATAACATAGGCTTTACTATCCCAGGATTGCAGTATCTGGAGAACGCATAAGGTCTTCGGTCGTCACTCAGAGTACATATCAGGTCTGCAGAAGTAACTCAGGGTTAGTATTAAGTTTGCAAAAGTAACTCAGAGTAAGTATTAGATCTTCAGAAGTAACTCAGAGAGTGTATTAGATCTTCAGGAGAAACTCAGAGTATTTGTTAGGTCTTCAGGAGAAACTCAGAGTATTTGTTAGGTCTTCAGGAGAAACTCAGAGTATTTATTAGGTCTTCAGGAGAAACTCAGAGTATTTATTAGGTCTTCAGGAGAAACTCAGAGTATTTATTAGGTCTTCAGGAGAAACTCAGAGTATTTATTAGGTCTTCAGGAGAAACTCAGAGTATTTGTTAGGTCTTCAGAAGTAACCCAGAGTATGTATCAGACTTGCTGTAGTAGTCACTCAGAGTAGAGTAGCGTGGGGTTGGTTTTGTTAGTTTTTACTTGAAGTGTTTTTGAAACATGTTGCAGGCGTCAAATTCAAAATGCGCAAATATTTGCAAAAGTCTCAGTTTGAGCGTTAAATATCTTGTCTTTGTGGTGTATTCAATTTTCAACCTGGGCTGGGTTGAGGTTCGGCTTTTTGAGCAGCAAGAATACACCAGATTCCAGGGAGAATTTGATGATGTGTGTGACTGCAGCTTTGATTGTGGGAAGGATGTTCTGCAGGATGCTGGTAGGTACCAGATCAAGGGGGAGGGTTGTAGGTTTTGAATTCAGAATAAGTTTGGAGACATCATCCTCACTCAGAGTAACACAGGAGCAGAGTGGAGCTCCAGAAACAGGTCTGGACTGACCGGGATGGTCAGGATCAGAGCATTGGCTACTGATGGTGGCCACCATCTCAGTGGAAAAGGAGGCAAACATGTCCTGAGTCAGTGTAGTGGAGGCTGAGTGCTTGTACGAAAGAGTAAGGAATTAAATGCCATTAACAGTTTTCTAGTGTCAAAAGCACCGCAAACCATGTTCTGATAAAGAAGTAACTTAAAGTGCGTATGATACACACACACACACACACAGGAAGTGAAGAGTGCAGGGCTGTTTGGCTGTTGGGCTGTTGCCCTATGAGATAGGACATCTTGTTGCCATGCTCACAGTCATCTCTTTCTGTAACAAGTTGATCTGAGTGAGACAACTTTAAGGACAGAGTGATGTTCACACTGGGTTGTTAATCCCATAATCCACCAGCTTATCAATGATTGTGAACATAAACACTCAGCAGCTCTCCATGGCAACAAGGCACACTCCTTCGTTAAGAGGAAGATGGAGTATGGTAGAAGAAAACACTTTGAAAAATGTTCTTTTGAACTCTTGAGAAAGTCTTAATAGAGATCTCATTTCAGTCAGTGCCAGGGGTTCCTCTCCCTCCGTTTACACACGCTGAGTGCACCAGCTGGGGATATCTCAGTCTTATGTCTTTGGATGAACTGGACTTCCAGAGGCTCTTTCTCTCAAACTGACTCTGAATGCAGCACTCCTGACTGAGGAGGAGGGGGTGCACCTGCTTTACTCACACGTTGATATGAACATTTGCGGAGTGTTGAGTGTTACTAAGTAAGACAAACTTATAAAAAAAAAAACAAGAAAAAAAACCTGTTGAGGCTTTGAATGACCTCCCAAAGACAGAAGTCAGGTAAAGAAACACTCATGGTTGTGTTGCATGCTAGACGTAAAAAACATTCTCACTGCAGAAACAAACACAAGCAAACAGAAGCTGGTGTGTCTGTGACTAAAGCCCCCTCATCCAGCAGCTGAGTCATGGACACATTTACAGAGAATCCCCTCATGTTAAGACTGGACTTCATCTGCCTCATTTACATAAATCCTAGAAGTGATCCGCACCTGCACGGAGGGAAAGAAGCCCTGTTTCTGTCCTCTGCATGCTGTGGTTCTGAGAATCACTTAGACAGGACCCACAGGACAAACCAAACCTTAGAATCAGCTCACTGTCTGAGTAACGTGCAATTCCAGAGATCTGTATCTCATTTGAACAGCCTTTCTTTAATCGTTAATGGTCTTTTATTCTTAAAACTTATTTTTTTGTGTTTTAACCTTTGAAAGGCTGACATGTCTGACTTGACAGACTTTATCTGCTCCTTCCTCAAATCTAAAATCAGGGTGACCTAAGGTCAAAAAAAGCTAATCAAAAACCAAAAAAACATCATATCATGAAGCAGAGATGTGACTCACGTTTCCATGGAGATCTGTGTTCAGCAGCATAACAGCACATGTCAACGTGTGGACACTGTCTGAGAAATACGCGAGAAAGATACAGACAGGTTAGACACAGACTGGTTGGAGACAGAAGATTCACAAAGGAACAGGTGATAGAGACAGACTGGACATAAGATACAGAGACAAACAGAAAGACAGGTGAGAAAAGAAAAACAGGCAGGTGAAAAGAAAAGGATAGAAAGACAGAATAAAGATGGATAAAAGAGATAAACAAGTGAGAAACAAAGACAAAGAGACAGACAGGTCAGCAACAGATAGGAACAGACAGGTGAGGAACAGAGACCGACAGGCATGTGAAAAGAAACAAGACAGATGTGAGAAACAAAGTGATACAGACAGGCAAGTGAAAAGAAAAGAGATAGGTAAAAAACAGACAGGTGAGAAACAAAGAAAAGAGAGAGAGACAGGTGAACTGACACACTGGCGTGCAGACAGCTGAAGAGACAGACAGGTTAAACGACAGGTGTGTGGACAGGTACCTTCAGTTGTCTCTCTCTCTGGGTTACACTCTCTGTATCTCCTGGAGAACTGAGCCAGGACCCTCTCTCTCTCCTGAGTCTCTCCCATCAGAGCAAACTTCCCGAGAAATAGCCTGAAAAACACAAACACCTGCTCATCAGCAGACTGTCAGAGGGTCCAGTGATTGGCTGTTCAAAATGCATCCTGGGTAGTGAAGTTTTACTTTCTTCACTTGGGTGTGTTATTAAATCTCTGATGGTGAAGCCTGGAGAACTTTCATGAGACCAGTAAATTAGATGTAAAGACTCTTTATAACTCGGTTTGTGTTTCTTGTCCATACATTTACAGTTAATGAAAAACAGAGCAGAACTCACCTGAGTGCCTGATCGATGGTCAGACCAGTGAGGTTAAAGTTGCTGAGATATTCCTCTGCCACCATCTGACTGAACTCATTACTGTAGACAGAGAGCGAGGGGAGAGACAGAGAAACTTTTTATATCTTAATGTGACATGTTAAGGACACTGCTGGTGTGGAGATAATAGTTTCATATCTTATCGTTTGACTTTACCACAGCAGTTAAATCATCTGCAGACCTTCCTTCAGATCCAGGCCCTGACAGTTAATCTGGACAAAAGTAGGACCACGATATTACAGAAAAGACCCCAAGGTCAGGGAAACCACATCAGGTTTTTGACTGGTTGATATTAGGGTCATGAGTCTGTCCAATCAGAGGCACAGCTCTGTTCAGCTAACAGGTCTACATCGGTTAGAAAAGCCCAAACTCTCATTGTACCCGATAGGGATAGACTGATAGTCAGCTCAGGTCCATTAATGTCCCCAATATTGGCATTTTGCACATATTAGCATCAGCCTTTTTAATCAATAATCGGCCAATAAGAGATCAATTTATTGATTTATTTGTCTTTCATGCAATCGTGTCTCTTAATTTGCAGTCACTACTCTATCTCCAAAGTAGAGGGAGGGCAGAGTAAAAAAAGGAAGATGAAGAAAAACACAGGCCTCTCTTCTTACTGCTTAACTTTGTCAGCCTGCATGGCATTGTCATGGAGACTTTGTGCCGTAAATCAATTAGGTCCTGCTGGACCTGATCAGGAATTAAAGTAATAGCATTTAGAAATAACTCATTTTGGCGCAAATAATCTAATTTTAAGTCGTAGATTACAAACAAGCATATCTCTGGCAATGAGAATTTTTCAAGATTACTCAGAGAGTCCTCACTGTCTCTTTATAAAAATGCTCCAAAGCATTTTAACAAAGTTAAGTGTATGAAGTTTTTTAAAAAACTATTGCATTTTTTGTGTAAAATCTAAGTTTTTGAGGCTTTTAATTTTGTCTTCTATTGTCCTTTTTCAATTCTTATACTTTTCATTCAGTCTGTGGTGTAAAAATTAATAAATAATGACATGATTTAATGCCTGCATTAAAAGATTGTGAGCTAATTTTTCTCCAATTGAGGTTTAATAGGGTTCAAGTGACACCTGAAACATACAAGATGCTTCCAAGGTCAGGCTTCGCTCCATCACGACACCAAATCAGATAGGTTCAAGTCAAAGTTTCTGTTGCAGTCTGACAGTGTGCCTGACCCGGTGGGTGCCAGAGCTGTGATGTGTCAATCCACCATAGGGAAGGTAGAGTGGGAAGGGAGCAGTGCACGGGAACCACCTAAAAAGAGCCCATGACTTTCAAAATGAAACAAACTGTGTCCAAACCAGATTGTGTTTAGCTTAACAACAACAAACAGATGTATTGAGCAGAGCCAGATAAGGAGTCAACAGGTTTGTGGTTTTACAGCCCAACATGAATGAAGAGACATCGATGGAGTGGGAAGCACAGGAACTCAGGTGACTCCAGCTGTCTGTCAGTCATGCGGCGTGATTGAACACAGGCCAGTGTGAATTGACCAACAATGTCAACTCAAAAGTGAGCAGAGCCAGACCGCAGATGTAACTGGTGTATTTTGACCACAATAATACAGATGTCCCCACATTGGATTGACATAGATTAGACTCAGTGTTTCTACTTTTTAGTTGAAAGTGATCTACAACTCTTTGTAAGCTGACACAAACACTTGCTATTGGAGTTCTACCAACATCAGAACAGGGTGTCTTCAAGCTGTGGTAATATTGATCAATTCCAAAAAACAGCTTTTGATGAAAACTTGATGTGAACTTGTTTCTAGGCCAAAAAAAGGTGAAATCCCACAGGACGAGGTGGACATGAAGCAATCACTTATTTTGTCCTACTTATTGCACTTCATTTATCTTACTTATTTAGAATCTTATTTCTATTCCAATATTTATGCTTTTTATCATTTTAACTTTTAAAATGTATTTAAGTGGTGTGCATTGGTCTCCACTGTAAAATCTCTCTCTCAGTATTAGACTTTTGCCTTTTTCTGTTTTTCTGTTTTGCATGTATTTTATGTAAGTTTGTTCAATCACTGTGAAGCACTTTGAACTGCATTTTATTTGTGTAATTTGTATTAATACAAGTTAATTGATTTATTGATGAAGCAGAGGGTACAATAAAAAATAACCCCTTATTAAAAGATATGAAACTGTCAGTATTTAAAGGTTAATAATGATTATTTCAATTCAAAAAAACAATATGTGGTGCAAAAACAGAGCTATTTTCTAGCAGGACACGTTGTGTTTGTCAAGACCCCCCAGACCCATCATCTAACACACTGACTTTTTGCCGAGGTGTCGAGCCACATCAGACTTCCTGAAGCCATCCAGGTTGTAGAGCCGTTTGGCGAGTCGTTTTGCAGCCTGCAGGTCAGGCTTTGTTCCATTGGCCAGTGCATCATCACTGCCACCAAGAGCCAGACGCTCCGCCACGTCGGCCTGTGGGTACAGCAGCTCTGGAGGGCGGTTTACTGAGCGCTCCCTGAAAATACACATAAACACACACACACATTTTATTCACACATGTCAGGGCTTTAGGGTGCTTTTATTTTCTACTGAGGACCAAAAGTTCCAGGGCTTCTGGTTGCTGTTGCTTTGATTCTGTGTTGAAGTTGAGCAAATATGATACAGAAACCCCTGTCATTTTGACAGTTTGTCAGAGAGAAAGGAAGGACAAAGTAACAGCAGAGTCAACAACTATGCTAGTTGCAGCTAACAGCTGAGTTCTCTCTGAGTGGTATCTGTAGTTTGTCTCTGAATGTGTGGTGGAGAGTTTGGTTTCAGAGCTGTGTTCCTTTTTTCACTCTCAGGTCTGTGGGTCCCACCTCAGCTGAAACCTGACTTGCTGTGATACCTTTCTCTGATGATGATCAAACTTCCTTTGCAGAATGATGCACACGTAGAAGAATGAAGAGGCGATTTCTGAATGTTTTCAGGTAAATGACCATCCTATTGCTGCTACTCAAAACTTTTGAATTTGCTCTTTGCGTTTATTGTGAATAACATCAGGCAGTGACAGAACGTTTACAGAGATGAGCTCTGACAACTTAAAGTAGCATCCTTGCTTGGCATTCCACAGACCTGTGTGTGATATCAGAGCTATTCTGCAGAGCAGGGCTGCAGGCTGAGCTGATGAAACACTCCAGATAAACACTGAAATCCAACAGTTGTTTACTGTCAGAGGTCTGACTGTTTGTTACGCTCAGATCATGAAAACAGAGATCAGGCTGGAACAGCAGAGTGTATCAGTCATTATCAATCAGAGGTTTGTCTGTGTCTGACTCCATTTATTGTCTCACATGCTTCTGACTCCCTGAAATCCAACCTGCAGGCTAAAATAAACTTTCTTCATCCACAGAGATGTCAGACTGAGATGTTTTCTGCAGAGTCATCAGTCAGGCATTGAATGTTTTGTGTTTCCATGGTAACAGCGCAAGCAGGAAGTGCTGGTGGCTAAAAGCAGAAGACTATAATGATGATTGAGGGTTAGCGAGAAAAACATTAACATACAGATGCTCTTGTTTACTCAGGCTGATGTGAAGTCACTTAAATAAAAAGCCTTGACATGCTGATTGTCTGATTGGTTTACTATTGAAATCCATACATCATTGTGAAATTATCAGCCTGAATGTATGACATGTAGTCTTGCATTATCATCATGAATATTATTTTTTAATATAAAACCATTCTGTTTTATCGCTCTTTTTTTACTTAAAAATGAAATAACCGGAAAGTAGTAACTGCGTCTCTATCCAGCGAGGAGCTTTGTTCCTGTTTCATGTTTATGATTGCTGTGAAAAGATCAGTGTCGAATCAAACAGATCACTGTAAAACACTTTTCCTCAAATAAATACAGTCATCTGTAGCTCCGTAATACTGTAACTGTTCCACAGCGCCACCCCTTAGGGTAAAACTTTGGACACCAGAAGAACCAGATCATCCTTTTTTTAGGGGTGGTGAAAAAAGTTGATAATCGATTAATCGCGATTATCAAATGGTTGATTACGAATCGATTTTAAATTTCCCCAAAATCGATTATGTACATTTTTCTAGTTGAGGCAAGTTCTCCGGTTACTGACTGTCATACAAGATTTAACCACAGGGTGGAGCTGTTACCTGTCTGTAATAGAACCAGACACGGTGTAACGCAGACTACGTTTACATGCACACCATATTCGGAATAGGGTCCATATTCTGATCAAGGAAATATTCCGAATAAGGTGTTTACATGCTCCACAGAGTGCTGAGCGAACGGGATATTCATGTTTACATGTTAATCAGCATATTCTGAATAAACCGTAGCAGTAGTAGTAGGAGCGTCATGACAAGACGGCATCTAGAGGCGTTTTTTTAAAAACACTGTATTGACATTAGCACCAACTGGTCGGAGATGCTTGTTTATGCACTATTCTGTGAAATATATCTATCAGTGCAGCTGCTGGTCGTTCAAGAAGCGAAAGTTCATTTTTTCCCGGCCTACATCATAAATGTGTTTGTTTATTTGTATGTAAATTATACCCTCCTTTTCTTTTCTAGTCGTTTTTGATAAAGAAGTTTCTGATGATTCGGTATAGCCACCGGATCAGATCAGAACAACGGAATGAGAGACTTAGAAAATGCTCCGGTGGATGTAAAAACTTTAAGATCGCTAATTCGCTCATTCCGCTGTCAATCAAAAAGAAATTCCGCCTCAGACAGATCATCCAATCATCACGCAGAAACCGAGCGTCAGGGCCCGCCCACTGCCCCACAGACCCCAGAGACGCTAAGCGGCTGTCTGTATAAAACACTGTGGAGCTGCTGGGATGAATGAGAAATAAGTCGTGACGGTTTCCTGTGATAAGCAGCTGATTCTCAACAAAAGATGAACGTGTTTTAGCGCATATTTTGTGCACAGTACAGTTTTCTCCTCGCCCCAAAAGTGTAGAGACTTTTGCCTTCTCGCCGTTTTGAACATGCGCAGACGGAAAACATCCTTTAACGCAGTTTACTCTGGAGCATATTCCGATTAATGCGTTTACATGACCCAGTATTCGGGTTAATACAGGCATATGCCAGGGGTGTTATTCGGATTTGTAATAATCGGAAAATGAGCTTAATCGGGTTGCGGCAATTGGAATAAGGTGTTTACATGACTCCCACGCAATCCGAATATTGTCCTTATTCCGATTAATACAGGAATATGGTGTGCATGTAAACGTAGTCACAGTCAGCGAGCAAGTGCTTGAGAGGAGTTAATGAGGTGCTAACTGAGGTGAACGTGGTGCGGATGCAACGCCTGAAACACGGAAAGTGAAAAAACAACCAGCAAGAAACAAATTCACCCACCCAAAAAGAGTGATAAGGCTACTGTAAAATGTGTGTAAAGGAGTTAACTTCACATTTGATTTTACTATATAAGTTACCATATTGGTGCAAAGATCTGGTTGTTCTAGACCACTTATTCAGTACTTGACTACTCANGCAAGTTATTACTAAAATGAACAAATGAATAGAATTTGGGCATTTATTCACAAGTGTGGATATTTTTTAAACAGTGAAAGACTTAATTTAAAACAAAGTAAAACAAAAGTTAATCTGGATATTACAACTACACTACAATACTGAAGATGCTGTGACATGTTACTCAAAAGAGAAGTCAAATAATTCAACAACTAACTGATGTTAAATTTAAGATCAATAAACGGCAAAAATCGAATTGATAATCGGCAATAATTGATAATCGATAATCGGCAATAATCGAAAATCGGTTGGTAATCGAATCGGGACTTTAATAATCGAATCGAATCGAATCGGGAAATTAGGCCAATTCACCACCCCTACCTTTTTTTCTTTTTACTGTGGGCATGCTCAAAGGTTGTTCTCATGGGGGACTAATTGCACCTGCTGGACAAGCAAAGGTCTGATTCTGATACATAGATACTAAAGTCAGGGTTCTGATGTTAGCATTGTGAATTTAGCAAATTAATATTAATGTTCTGATGTTAGAGCTTTAGTGAGCTAACATGAACATTCTTATTGAAGCATTATGATTTTATTTAAGTAAGTAAACATTACAATGACAGTGAGGAGAATCTGTAAGAAGTGGATTGCTGTGACTTTGGTCAGGGCACTTTCACAGTCCCTGAACAGTTTCGTAGTGCTGTTGATTGAAGCATAACAACAAGCAAACTTTGTAGTAGCGAGCTACATTTAGTGTTACTCACTGCTCTGAGACGTGTCTGTTCAATGTAACGTTAAAAAACCCAATTGATGTCCTGCCAGTGCTCAGCTACCAAGCAGAGCAAATGTAACCTGTCTCTTTTCCGTTTTATTGATAGACTCTCCGGTTTGAACAGATCACTGCAAAATAACTGCTGCATGAATGAACATTAGCACAAACAACTTAGCACCTGTGTTAGCCTTTGGTTAGCCTTCAGTTCTTGCTCTGGCATTCTCCTGTTTAGCTATCTTATGCCCTTCTGTCCCTTTTCTGTCAGACAGTCCAGGTCCTCGTGCAACATAATGAAAATTAACTTTATCCTTCTCCAATTAGACAAAGAGTGGAATCGATGCCCTGTTTAACTAGTACTTCTGCATCCAACACAAACAAAACATTTAACCATCTTAATGAATGTTCAAATTAAATAATACACTTGGTGACACAGAAAACAAGACCCAAAATGCACGCTGTTGCTCACTACCTCTTATCATACACATTGCACCAGAACCGAGGAAGAGAACACGAGTCCCTGTACTTACGTCAAATGATGCAGTGTTAGAAAAAAGGAGCACTTTAATCAGCTATGCTTAAAACAGACACTTTTTCCTCAAATTGTGTTACCTTTTGTGTTTTAAAACTTAAAAGCAATGATTCACTTGCTCTACAGCCACTCTCAGACAATGCTAAGGGTTCATTAAAAAAGAAATACACTGCAATATGTTCTTAATCCCAAAGTAGCCCCTCAGAGAGATACTAGCATTCACCTGTGCAAAGGATATGTACTTATGATGAAACGCACCAGTCTGATGATGATGAAATCTGTTCGTACTCCATCTGATGAGCTTCATAATAGACACTATTTCAACAGCCTTTACAAAAAACACTGAGCATGACCGGGAACTTAGGTCAAAATCAGAATGAGAGTCAGAAACTGAGAAGCACTAAGGCCACAGCAAGCCCCACTTCTCCTTATTAGGTCAAACTTCCCTTCAGATGATGAGAGCTGATCAGACTCCGTAGCTATGTGATCCAGGTAAACACACTTTGACACACTGCCTCCATCCCAGAAAGGGAGTGAGGAATATTATACAAAGGTAAAAGAAATAGCTTTAGTAGGTGGGAAATCATACAAAGCCTTTCTTACAACTAAATTGCGCAAAGAGTTGAATTTGAAATCAAATGTAAGAACAGAAAAGCATCGTTTCATGTGGAAGACATTCTAATCTGAAGCCTGATGCCCACAACACATTTCAAACAACTGGAACAGAGGTGTGTAGTGTTGTGTTAAACTAATTAAGAAAACAAGGCTCAAAAGGTGACATTTTTTATATTGAAAATACATTCCAGAGAGAGTAAAGATAGAATGGCGAGGAGAAGTGGAGATCACTGCGTTAATAAAAAGAGACATGACTCCACAGTGGAGATCACTGCATTGCTTCATAATCCCTTCCATAAACTCTTATTTGTGAACAGTCTGTCACCACATCTGAATGCAGATTTAAACTGCACCGTGCAATGAGGAACAAAACAAACAGGTTTTTTTTAAATCTTGTTCATGGAATGTGAACGATCCTCTAATACTGAACAATGAATTCAGGTTCAGGTTTGGGCCACAAGTGCTAGACAATTCCTCTATCAGAGAAGACCTTACACATTTCAGCAAGACTTAAACGTTTGGTCAGCTGATGAACAGACTATGTCACTTTATTTGTTGTTTGGAATTAATTACTTACTCAATTGGATTTTTTGTCTCACTCCTATTCCTCCTTTTGTTTTATTTTGAAACTTTACTTAGAAGCTTTTCAAGGTCCAACAGAGCAAACTGTAAAGTAGTGCAATTTTTCAACTGGTCTTAAGATTTTGATCAGGAGTGTTGTACTACATCATGGCTCTGTAGTCAAAGAGTCCAGGTATTAAGATGAATCCATGTTGAATAGCTGAGCCCAAACACTGCTTTCTACACATTTAAAAACTCAGGGGAGACCAGGGTTAATGACAGACCAAGACTCTGCAGCAGAGTCAGACACCAGAGATATAGAGACATAAGGCCGTGTTCCTCGTCTGTGTGGGTTGTGTTTCCTCCTGTGTAGACAACAGAGAACAAAGTGAATGGGAGTCCGGATGTTTCCCTCACGCACCGACAAGAGCTGCTCATCCAGGACAGAAATAACTTCTTCAGCAGCTGCTGGGAGCTTCACTCAACACCACGGCAGGAAACCCATGCTTTTCAACTATTTCTACCCAGCAGCCACAAGGGCTGGCCCCACTCCACTTCCACTAATTCAACAGATAACACAACAGGGTGATAGGTATCTATCTGAGGCTGTGGCTTTCGTCATGAACAAACGACCCCATACAAAATATAACCTTACACTTAAAGAAAACTGAAATACTTTAAAGGAAATGACACTTTAGTGCAACAGTATCACAGTTAATACCCACTAAAGGTGGTTCTGGAGTCATCCAAACTGGATTTTTGATGAGAACTTCTGGTGGTTTGAATATGTTTTACAGGTCTGTCTGAAAATGCAGCCAGACATGGATACTTCCTCTCCAGCTTCAAATTTGAACTGCTGAGTCTTAAGCTGCCTGATCATCAACGCTGATCTTATCAACATAAGACGCCTCTTCATGTCAGTCATGATCTCCCTGACAAATTACAATACATTACAATCACATACTAACTTTACAGTGACATTTATAAAAGATAGAACATTGACCTGGAAAGAGATCCTCCTCTCTGCCCCAACCAGCCGAGTCTTGCTGTTCAATGGCTACACTATGTGTTTACTAGGACTGGTCACAACAACCTTCTTAGATTCATACATCCATCTCTTTTCTATCTGTCATCTCATGTGACTCTTGATGTGTACCCTCAGGATTATTCAGTACCCGATTATTCAGATAGTTTAATTGAGTGAATACACTTTTCTTCAAATGTGAGGAAAGTGACCTCTGTCCTGTCTGAGTTCATAAAACCAGCTTGAGGTGATCACAGCTCAGGTCATCCTCCTCTCCTCTTGAGCAGGTGAGTCTGAGATACTGTTAAATTTATCTTTAGTGAAGATCGGGACTAAGAGGTTACAGAGACTACCTGCCTGAAATCACACTGAAGAAACTGGTTCCACAAATAACTGATTGAATTTTTAAGTCACAATAATGTCAGGGAAACCCCTCTGGACCCGGAGCAGAACAAAGTCTGGATCCACGGTGGGTGTAGGCAAAGTGTTCTGATTAAAGTTGTCAGCATACACTGTCTAATGAATGACTGAAAGCTGCAGACTTTTGCCTCAGAGAGACAGGAGTCAAAGCTGTGCAGCAGCAGCAATGTTAGCTGTTTTTATCTCCACCTTACTTGTTAGCCAGCGGAGGAGAAAGTACACTGCTACATGACCTGAGTCAGAGTAGATGCTTCTATCCAAATGTCATCAGACATTACTTGGGTCAAAAACTGGAGCAGACGTGCTTTTGAAATAACTTCAGAACTCGAATTACTTTTGACAACCAGAAATTTTACATTTTCACCCTGCAAACATGCAGCTAAGAATATATACAGTTGTGCCAGAAAGTTTACACCCCCCCGGTAGAATTTCTAGTTTTTTAGCCTTTTTCCAGAAAAAAAGGAATGATAACACAAAATCCTTTCTGTCACTCATGGTTAGTGGTTGGGTGAAGACATGAAAAAAAAAAAAAAGATTACCCTCTTTAAATCATAATGACAATAGAAACTTCAAAAATGACCCTGTTCAAAAGTTTACACCCCCTGGTAATTTTGGCCTGATAAATGCACAAAATTTGACACAAATGTGTTTGAATGTCTACCAAAGGTAACCATCCTCACCTGTGATCTATCAGCTTGTAATCAGTGTGTGTGTGTGTGTAAAAGCTCAGTGAGTTTCTGTGCCTCTTGAAATCCTCAATTCCTTGGATACATTTTTAAATCCTTTTCCTGTTTTATACAGTTGGATTACCTTTTCTCACAGATCCTTTGACAATTCTTTTTCTTTCCCCATGACTCAGAAACCAGAAACTCCAACGCAGCACTGAGTGAAAGATGCACGTGTCTGTAAGGAGCTCAGAAACTCACTGAGCTTTTATACACACAGTGATCACACCAGGGGGTTGTCATTAGGATTTAAAAAGAGTTAACTATTTTTTTTTCAATGAATGTCTTTACCCAACCACTAACCATGAGTGACAGAAAGGTTTTTGTGGTATCATTCATATTTTCTGAGAAAAGGCCAAAAAATCAGAAATTCTGCTGGGGGGTGTAAACTTTCAGGCACAACTGTATATATTTAGTCTCTCTACCAGTTAGGGGGTCCTTGGTCTGAAAAACTTTGATGAACCCCGCTCTAGAGCAAAAGTAGCAAGAGCTTTGAGGGATGCAGCGTTGAGTAGTATTGTGCTTGGGTAAAAGAGTGAAGTATTCGTGCAGGGTTGACAAAACAACATTCAAGAATGGACACTGAAACCTCAGTTTGTTAACGTTGTCACAGTCCACCGCAGTTTTTAACACTCAAACACACTTCTGAGGCCTGATTCTGTCGGAGGCAGGACTGGAGTGAAGGTTTATTGCTTGAGTTCACTGTCAGCTGTCCAAGGCCTCCTACACACACCTGAACATGGCAATAGGTAACATCCTGTTAAAGAAGCCATAATGAGCCTGATGGTGCTCTCTGACACCTGTATGTGTTATTACAGGTAGACAGAGAATCGCTGCTCTTTGATCTATAATGGATGCTCGGAGGAAACTTTAAACAGCAAACTTTCTCCAAACTGCAGAAGAGATGCTCTGCCTGCAGGACCTCTTACTCAGCAGACAGATCTGAACCCACAGAGAAACACTGAAACACTGAAAGGGAGGAGGGGGGTCTTATGGATTCTGTTTGATGTGATGCCGTGCAGAGATACTGCTGAGTTAGTCCTCAGACCTCAGGCACTCTAACAGTAAAACTGAACCAAACAACACAGACACACACACACCTCTATCAGGAAGATCCTCAGGTCAGCTGAGGGTCACATGACTGATAGAGATTTAAGGATCCCCCTCAGATGTGGGGATCATCGTTTCTGAATATGTCACTGCTTTCTTTCTAACAGCTCCCCCTCTAATCAGGTCAAAGACGGTGACAGGGCCTCAGGAGCCACATTGCAGCTTCTGCATAGCTCCGAGGCAGGAACCAGAGGTGTCACAGTAAAGAGTACAACCAGGGGAGGGAGAAGACTGACAAAGAAAGAGCTTCATCTGTAAATCTGTTCACACATAAAGCACCATGAACGGCCGAAGTCATGAGCACTTATTTCAGACAGATGAAGATTGTCATACACCGAGCCTCCTGCCAACAATATTCAACACCAGCTGCTCATCGCGCTCCAGTAAACAGAAGTTTAATGATGTCTCTGATTTGACTTTAGCTGGGCTCAACAGGTATATTCTGCAAGATGTGGGTTAGAACCTCACCTGCATGCAGTCCTCTAACCACCAGGTTCCAATCTGACCAGCAGCCCCATCCCTAACCCTCTTTCCCAGAATTCTTCTGCTGTCCTCTGAAGGAGAGCTGAATAATGAGCGCTGAGAAATATTCCTACAGAAGCTTTGCTCTGCTTGTCTTGCCTCACTTTCAATGAAAATGTTCACTTTCATTCAATTTCTTCCACTTATCCAGCCCAGCTGTCCTAGGGTGGGAGGCGGGGTACACCCTGAACTGATCACCAGTCATTCACATGGCTGGCACACAGAGACAGACAACCATTCACACACACGCACGCACGCACTCACACACACACACGGGCAATTTAGAATCACCAATTTAACCTGATGAGCATTTTTTTGGACTGTGGGAGGACGCCGTAAAGAACCCATGGGTGCAAACTCCAAACATTCACTTTGATCTCCATTAAAGTAGATCATCAGGGTCAGGTTCTTGCCTGAATGTGAACTGAAATGCTCTGTTTCATGTTGATTCATCCCAAAGAGAAAGAGTGAGAGGATTATGTGATAATGTTAACATACTGACCATGGGATCAGAGGAACCATTTTTTTAGTTCATTAAAAAAATGTACACACATAACTAATGTCAGCTTGACCAACTAAAGGTTTGATTTAACTCAATAGTAAGAAGAATGATCGACAGCAGAGAGATTTACATCATGAGCTCCTTTTGGAGCAGACAGGGACTGTGCCCTCAGAAGCTTTAAAGAGTGGGTATTGATCTTATCTTTAGTCTTAATTCTGTCACTCTGATGCCAACGTAGTCTTAACATGACTTTCAGATCAAAAAGAATCTCTCTCTTTTTCACACTGTTGTTTTACAAAACCCTTATTTCAACCTTTGTCTGAAACACTTCCTTTGATAGCTGTCTCTGTAAAGCCCCCCCTTTACCTCTGAATGGCTAGCCTTCTGGAGGCCTGTAGGGGGCTGAGCTGTGGTGATGATGATGATGTTTATCATTTCAGCATATATTATGAAGATCTGGTGAAGACTGAGTGCTATTTTCAGAAAGGAACTGTGATTGGTTTACAGACAGATTCAGGAAATTCTACAACACATGGATATGTAGAGATTTGAAAATCTGCACACACTCAGTCTGAACATCCAACATTGGTACTTGAAATTCATAATTCAGATATGAGGGAGCGGAATAACCCCCCACCTGCTCCTACACACACACACACAATCACACACACACACACACACACACACACACACACGCATACCTGCACACTTTAATGACACACTTTAAAGTTCACGTTTCCACAAAGAAAGACTACAAGAGCACCTGCCTCTGTTGGGTCTGGTGGAAGTCATTAACTGGAGTTTTCACTGCAGTAAAGCACTGAAACACAGCTGCCAAATAATCAGTTTTCACTTTTACATAGGAGAAGCCAAAGCCATGACTGATATGTCTACACTGTTAGTACTTGAATTACTGATAAATGTCACTTCAAACATCATGTGTCTGATGAGTGTGTCTGATCATTTTTGGTGTCTGTGTACCTGTGTCAGTGTTCCAACAGGTGTCTGACCCCCATCTCACACTCACCTGTACACAGCAGGGTAGGGTGGGGCATACATGTCCTGGTCCTCCAAAGCCCCACCCCCCCAGCAGAGCAGGTAGCTGGCCATGTTGGCTTGAATCTGCCCACTCTCACCCCCACCATGTGATGTCAGTGGACAAGACCAGGCGCAAATCAACCCACATCCACATGAATAGGGGGTGTATCACCACGGTGAAACCAGTGACATCGTCCACATGCTAAAGTGATGACATCACAAAATCATGACATCATCAGTCTCCAGCACTCATTCCTCCCCCTCTCCCTCCAGCAGCAGCAGAAAGTCTCCTCCTCTCTAATCCGTCTGTTTGTAATCCTCCTCCTCCTCCTCCTCCGTCTCTTTCACTTTTCCTCTTTGCCGCTCTGCGCTCCCTCCCTTCCTCCTCCTGCTTGTCCTCCTCCTCCTCTTCCCCTCTTCGTCTCAGACTGTAAACCTCTCGACACCAGCTTTCCCTCTCAACAACTTCACAGCACAACTTTTTTATGTCTGCAGTGCCCGGTGAGATTCTCTCGTCTCTCCCTCCCCTCGGCCATCAGCTGGTTTATTCTCCTCCAGTGACAGGGGGAGGAGGTTAGTGTTTCCTCCCCTGATTGACCCTGGACGCCCCTCCTCCTCTTCCTCCTCCCACTGTCCTCTCCTTCCCCTTTTCCTCTCTTTGTCTCCCCTTACCTTCCTCTCTCTGTGGACCTTGCTGAAGTTTGTCTCAGAGTCTTGGAGCAATTCACTAAACTTCGCTCTGTTTACGTGATGGTGATTTGCTTCAGTTCATGGAGAGATGAGCTGCTTTTACCCACGCTGAGTTTAGCTCTTAGATTACAAAGCAGCTGCATTAAAAACTGAGAAAACGTCTGACTCTGTGACAATAAGAACTGCTTCTTGCTGAAATCACAGTTTAGGTTTATGTCTGTGTGACAGCTCTGAGAAAACGCTGAGCAGCTGGATTTCTGACTATGTATTTACACTTCACTGAGATACATCTGCTAGCGTGAGAGGTTTTTTAGTTTGTTTTAAACAAAAATCACATCAACAAAAATGTAATGAATTCAAACATAATGATGAGAAGACAATCTGTGCTTCTTTAACCAATCAATAAAGACGCTCCATAACTCACAGAAAGAACTGTGGAAGTAATGGCACCAGTAGTTCTCCCATTAAGATACACTCGGGACAACTTTCTGCTTTAATTCCTTTACTAGCAGCATCACTGCCAGCTACGAGCAAGCAGGTCAAAGGTCACAGGTCAGAGCCCAGACAACAGATGGAAAAGAGCCATGCAAAGAGGAGGAGGAGGAGGGGGAGAAGAGGTTTGACTGAAAAGATGCAAGCATTTAAAGGAGTGTCTGGATTCCTGACAGGAGTGAGACGTCTCTTTTTTCTTTGTTTTCTCTGAGACTCTGGCTGAATGAATCCATCTGGCATTTCCTCCTATAGGCAAATAAAGTGTGTTAATGTGTGTGTGCGCAAAACAGAGAGAAAGAGCGAGAGAGATAGACTCTTTTCCCTACTCTCAGTAAACATTGGTTTGGCTGTTTATGGTCTTGGAACAATAAAGTTTGTGTTTGAATTTGAATTCTTTGGGTCCACACCCAGTTCAGAGACAGAGGGCAAAGGAAACCAGAAACCTCCACACATATACACACACACACAAAATCACACACACAAAAATCACAAACACAAATCTTCACAAGCTGCAACAGTCTGACTGTTTCAGAGCAGGGGCAGATCACAGTGATTGAAAAATAGTTTTTAACGTCGAAAAAAAAAGTTTCTCATTCCATAAAAAACAGGAGCTATGAAATCAGTTCAATAGACTGGAAAGTGGTTGGTTCTAAGTTGAGTTAGCGAGCAGATATTTGATAAGGCATGTCCAAAGTCAGTGGTTTCTTATTGATCCAGCCCCCAGCATCTTACAATGTATTAATAAAGCAATGAAAGAAATCGTGAACTACATGATGAGTGTTTTTACATTGTCTGTCAGTGTCACAAACTAAACCAGAGTCTCTCCAGTAAGGAGTCCATACTTAACTCCATCTGGACTGTACATAGTCTGCTTGTATAAAGCTAAGCTCTGAACATTCAGCAGAAACTCAACAACTTTTACAGCTGACGTCTTCAAATGAATGGATTTATCAGGATAATAGAATGTGAGAGCTCTGGATCAGCCTGCAGGATCAGAAATGTTTGGGCCAAAATGTTGAGGTTAAAACCATCGAAATCTGAAAACAATTCTGATAAAATCCAGATCCTGATCCTGTCATAAAAACATTCTGACATATTTAGCCCATATCGCCCCCTAATGGAGAACATTTTCCTTGGTCAAAGGCAGAGTTTGCTGATGTTTAGACAGCACGTAACACTGCAGGAAACTGAGCACTGATCATCTGTAGTATAATAATTATTTTGTTAACTGTTACATTTGTGTAGTCTACTCTGATTTGTTTCACTTGAATTTTATTGATCTCATTGTTAAATTAAGCCTATAGTGCTTTTTGCACATACTTTTCCTCTCATCTTATCTTGTGTTGATATTACTCAATGAAATGGATGGAGGGATTTCTGACTCAGTATTTAGACACACAATTTTAAAGCCTTTCTTACAGAGAGATTGCAAAGAGTTATAAAGAGTGGTCTTAGTCCTGTGCAGACAAAGTCCTGCTAGCAGCCACAGAAACAACCAGAAATATCTGAAGAACCTTTCTCCGCAGAAACACACACAAAGAATAATTCACAATCAAACAAGAGCCTTAGATCCTTCTCAGTGTATCATGCACAGCAGAAATAGATTCAACAAGCCACACACACCCTGCAAACCCAGCTACACCCAGCTCAAACTGTGGTTGTGTGTGCGTGTGTATGTGTGTGTGTGTATGTGTGTGTGTGTGTGTGTTTATGTGTGTGTGTGTGTGTGTGTGTGTGGCACATCAGACACACTATAATTTAACTGGTGTGTTTTTAACATCCTGAGTGTTTAGTCCAGTGAAAGCATACAAACACCAGTACACAGTGCTGTATATGCATGTTGATGCCGTCTTGTTTCAATACAAACATTCACTTTGAGATCAAAAAAGTAAAAATGTCTCCATCAAAAAATGAGCTCAGTTTGTTCTAATGCAGCATTCTGTCCCACATGTCCTTAACTTTCTTTCTTAATAATGCTTGTTGTGGTTTTTAAACTCATCCTACTCTAAGTGTCTGAACATGAATGATCTATCTGTCGACAAATCCAGTCTGCCACGAGGAGTAGGACGATCATAGTGGAATAACTGGAGTGAAGTCTTGTTACAGACACAACCACACTGCAGACAGGACTGATCTGAAGGAGGCCACTGCTCTGATGCATGGAGTTCACCTTCTGCAAGGTCTTTCTTTTAGTATCTGATTGACTAACACCATTCCTGAATTTGCCTAAAGGGATGAATGAAGTCCATTTATTTATATTCTATTCTATCACTGTGTGACATCACATGCAGTGCAGATGCATGTCCAACTCATTGCACAATGCACACATAGAGGGAATAAGTGTGTTTCACAGTGCACAATGAATGAGAGTAATCGGTGTTGAACACTTTATTTGACTTCAAATTCAAAGTGAACTTTGTCAAATCTAATTGGGGACATGAGCAAAAGGTATGTCAAATGTTTTATAGCTATGATTTTAGATATCATGACTAACTTAGATTATATAGAAGTGGGTTTGGGCCAGTTTTGATGATGAGAATAACTTTGGGGAAATCAAGATTAAAGCCAAAATGATGAGATTTAAGTTAGAATAATGACATAAAAGCCAAGATTTTAAGGATGAAGTCAAAATTCAATTTCTAGAATAAAGTCGAAATGATGAGAAAAAAGTCAGTTTGTCAAAAATAAAGCTGAAATCCCCTGCCCTGGTGTTAATTTGTGGGATACAGCTTGCTCCTCAACAGTCACAGGTTTGACTGACAGAAGCAGCAGCTGCTGGAGACAAAACCACAGTCTACAGATATAAAGTTAGTTTCTGAGGTGATGGAAGTGCAAACTTCATTGATATGTATATGATTGTCTGGAGAGCTAAATGAGAACATTTCAACTTTAATTTCAATTTGCCCCAAGATTATTTTCTCCATCAAAATCAGCCCCAAACCACATCTATAAGATTGAACTGATTTAAAGGATGGAACACAGATTAAATGAAATTAAGGTATTTTATGGGGGTCCAGACACAAATGTCAGTCTGAGCAGAAACAGCCTGATAAAAGTTACATCCAAATTTAGGCCATGAAAGAACTCTAAATGAAGGTTTGAGAGTGTCCCTAGTCTCTGTTCAGTATTAAAGACACCTCACACACCTCACACACACGTTACAGGAGTGATTACCTGTCCTAACCAGAGCTGATGCAGACACACAGTCAGGTAAACAAGGCCCATCAAAGCATTTCATATCTCTGTAGAGCCACCCCATGGATGAGAGGAGCTTTCAGTCTTCAGAGGGGATTCATTAACCTGTGACAGTTTGTTGCTTTGGCCAAGGTGAATACAATCTAGTTTTTCACATAAAAATAAAAATAAGAGCCTTGTGTTCACAGTGGAGCTGGTGTGAGCTGACATAGAGACTTGAGTAGAGATCTATTTGATCTGGTGCAATGACTGTATGATATGAATGTACAGTTGTGCCCAAAAGTTTACACACCCCAGGAGAATTTCTGATTTTTTTGGCCTTTTCTCAGAAAATATTAATGATAACACAAAATCCTCTCTATCACTCATGGTTAGTGGTTGGGTGAAGACTATGGGGTGAAATTTGTGCCACTAGGAACTGAATTGAATTCATCTGTTTTGAAATTGAATTTATCTGTTTTGCAATTGTATCTTACCTTCTTGAAAATCCAGATTCAATATCAATACAGAAAGCCCAATTCAATTTCAATACAGAACAGCACACCCGTTACATAGTCTGAGCCCACAGGGAAGACTACGAGCACAGATCCACAGCTGTGTAACTGTGGCTGTTTTCAAATTTGCATACTATACTAGCAGTACGTACTGATTTGTCCAAAATGCAGTATGTAGTATGTGAACACATGTGAAAGTGTCAGTTTGCCAAAACTACCAAGATGAGAGTAAAGCTAATGGATTTTTTTTCTTGACTTTTCCACAATTTATCATCATCAACTTATATTACGAAAACTTAATAAATATTGAATCAATATTCTCCAGAAAAAACTCTAACGTTTAAAGGAAAATGTTGGAATTTTTGGGTTTGAAAAGTCGCAAATTTAACGCACAGAACAGGATTTAAACACAGACATCCTCTGGGGTTATTATAAATGATTATAGGTCCAAGGGCTACAAACTGCATTAGTTTTACCAGGAGACCTCTGATCTTTGTAATAACTGCAGAGGACGTCTGTGTTTAATAAGGATGTATGTCGCAGCAGAATTCATCATATTTGATTTTTAATATTACACCATATGTTATTCATTGAAAATAATCTGGAGTGGATCAACTTTTTATTTTTAGAGATGATGGAAAAACTGCTTCCGATGATGCAGGTATGATTTCAAATATGTTTATAGGACAATGATTACATATACAATGTAAGTACCTCACTTAAAAGATATTTTAGGGTTTTACTCTTGAATTGTTCCACTGCTTCACCCAAACTTTCTCCAGTTCCTGTCACTTTCAATTCAGACCTGTGGCCAGGCGCTTTGCATTGTGGGAAACAGTATGCCAGGTAGACTGGTCCGATCCATACTGAGAAATTTTCCTGGATCAGTAGGTCATCTGGGTAGTTTTGGCATACTGCAACTTTCGCATTTGTTTGCATACTGCATACTGCATTTTGGACAAATCAGTACGTACTGGTAGTATAGTATGAGAATTCGAAAACAGCCATCATTTAGCTCAAATGAGACGCAGCCATTGTCTCACCTTCAGAGCCAGTGAGAGGCTGCCTCTTCTTCTTGCATTTCTTGTGTGCCAGAGTCTTTCAGAGTTTTCAGTGCTTCCCTGTGGTTCTCAGTGATCCCAGTATACCCAAGCACCTAGCTTATTCCATGCGCCTGGCTTGGCAACAAAACAAGCTCCTACCCTGTTTAGGTTGTCTCTGGGCAGCTTCTAGCCCAGCTCCTTCCGTTAAGCCTTCTCCTGGCTACCTTAAGCATTTTCTTTCTCAGGAGGGTATCCTGCTTTGTTTTTGTTCAGCTGCTTGGCAGTGGTGGTTTTGTTCCTTATTTTCCGCTTTGTCCCATCCTTGTGATCAGAACCCCTCATTTTTAGTTGTCTGCGACTGTGTCCTACTTCCCCCCTTCCCTGACAGTATGAAGACTTGCGAGACTTAAACAAAAGTCTCCCTTTTAACTATGGATACATTTAAGTTAGTCATTCATCAGGTATTTTATTTTGTAAAATATTTAAAAGAGAATTTCAAAAAACAAACAAACAAACAAAACGGATATTTCTCTTTTTTCCATGAATCAGCATTTTAGCAGTTTACTATACATTTTCAACTTGGCTCTATAATGTAACACTTAAAACTTCTCAGAGTCAATAAAAAAGAATATTTCAGTTTCTCTTTTCAAAGTAGTCTGACTGACTCCATGTGTTTCATTGAAAAACTCACAGTTTTGTGAGCAGCTCTAAAATAAGCTTTCGTTGTTCTAAGTTTACTTCCAGCAGACCACTGCTCTGCTGTTGTAATGTTGTTTTTCAATGCAATTCTGCCACCTGTAGGTCACAAAAGTTACTACCTTTATCACTGTATTACCTGTGGAGACTGGGATGTTTTAGCACAATAATTCATCAAACAACGATATAACTAAAGGGTGGGACATACGTTTCCATACATAGGAAGATATACAAAGTGTATTGTTTCATGTTTTAGATTACCCAGAAGATGCATTTGATTATCTTTGATTATCTTCCAAGGGCACTTGAAGGCCATGGTGTATCAGATGAAGATGTGAGACATAAATCATCTCAAGAAAGGTATCACAACACCATTACAAGCATAACTCCAACTGTGCTAATGCAAGTTCATCAACAGTGGAAAACACCTATTAATATGTGTTTTCAAAACAATGGTAACCATCCAGAGCACAACGGTGACAGGTGGAGCCACGCTGTCCTTTCTATATACAGTCTATGGTCTCAGCATGTTTACACAAAGTTTCCAATCAGAGCTCAGATACAGCAGAGAGGATCCCCCATAAAACAGCTCTGATCAAGGACTCAGACTGAACAGAAACCACAATCATCTCTGGACTTGAACCTCACACTCACCGGGGGTTGCTGTTGAGGGATGGCACTGAGCTCGCCTTGCGGAAGCCATCTTTGAGGATGGAGCGGCGCCACGTCTCTTTCTCTGACTTAGATCTTACTGGAGGCCCACAGTCATCTTTGGATCCTCCACGGAGCCCGGGGCCCGCAGTGCTGAGGGCAAACGAGGAGCGGGAGCGCTCTGAAGGGGCAGACAGCTCAGGATGGGCCAGGGGGGCAAAACTCAGCTCCATGATCTGTTTAGCACTGTCACAGATCTGACTCTGAGCGGGCAGGCACACACACACACACACAGAAAGGATTACCTCCTGCTGACAGAAAGCATGTACTTACGTGACTCCTATCCTTAGAACTACCTGGATCTCTGGCGTTAGGGTGGGCAGGTCGAAGGTGAACACAGACGTAGATCCAGAGGTCAGGAGGTCCACGCTGTCCAGACTGCTGTACGATGTCCCTTTGGCGCGATGAGATTCCATGATGTTTTCGAAATGGCGGCTGAAGGAGTCGAGGTTGCTCTCTGAAGGTCGTCGTGGGCTGCCGAGGGAAATGGGCGACTTGAGACCGCCATGACTGTTTGATAAGTTTGCTGAGGGCCTGATGAGAAACAGACACAGAGGCGTGAATCTCCAGAGGAACAAATAGTGAGGAGTTGTAAGAATAATGACATCTTAAAATTTGATATCTGACCCCTTCAGCAGCAGGCTGAACACCTCGTCTTCCTCTCTGCCCGCTCTCTGCCTCTGTCTGTCTCCAAGCAGCCGCACAGTGGCCCAGCTCACCACTCCCTCCTCCTCCTCTCCTTCCTCATCCTCTCCCTCCTCCTCTCTCCCTCCACCTGTCCCAGGTCTTGGAGAAGCATTAGCGGGGCTGCAGTTGGAGTTTTCTACAACGCTGCGGTTACTCCCAAAGGCTGAGTCCACCTCAACCTCTTCAGCTGCTTCAGCCTCTGCCCGCATCACCTGTGCAAGAATAATAAGTTTTAATAATGAATCAACTATACAATCACATTCAACTATACAATTTCGCTTTTTATATCACATCAGGTCACTTCTGCTAGCAGCACCTCGTCCAGGTCTGTCTCCCTGTAGCACCTCAGAGGGACGGCGTCCAGGTCCGTTTCAGAGTACTTGATGGTTTTCCGGATGATGCCAGTCTTAGGGGCACAGCCTCTGGGTTGAGGTGACACCAGGTCCACCTCCACCTGCTGCACCTTCTGATGTGATGACCTCTGCCCCCTTCTTTGATTTGAGGCTTTGAGTTGGAAGGAGGAAGGGGGTGTGGGGCTGGACGAGCTGCTGGTGGAAGGCGTGGAGGAGGGACAGTCTACAGGGAGAGGGAACGTGATGAAGTTTTATTAATGTCATAAAGGTGTGTGATGTGGCTCCTTCTGTTCATTTCCTGCATGCTCAAAGACGAGTTAGATAAAGATTTGAAAATGACCATGTGAAAACTGGAGGAAGAAGAACAGCAGGGTCAGACGTAAAGATGGATGAAGGTATGCTTTGTGGTACACATACACAGTTCAGAGTGAGTCATCTGACCTGTACTGACACGGTGTTAGCAGTGGGTAAATGTAAATGACCCCAAGGGATACTGGGTCAACATTTTCATCATGCATCATTGCTAAAAACAAAAATAAATTGAAAAAACTCTCAGTACACAACGGAAAAAGTGCTCATCGATATCAGTTTCTGATTTATCAGTTAAGAATGGATGCTGATACATTTTTAACACCTTACAGAATCCTTTATAGTGCAGTTATACCAGAAACAAGCATCAGTTACACTGCCCAGAGCTGTATTTCACTGGTGTACAAGAGGAGCTGAACGATAAGACCAGGGTTAAATAAAGATCAGACAGACAGTGTGGACAGTAGTAACAGCTGAGAGAAGAAGCTCTGACTCCTGAGATACACTTGAGCTAAGCTGATTAAAGAAGACTAAGTGAGCGCTCTCAACACTACTGCTGCTTTAATTCACAGATCAATAACATGAGGACAGTGGCTGTGAAGACAGAGACATTAAGACAGAGATGTAACTAGAGAGACGTTGAGACATGCTGCATAAAATAAGGAGCAACAAGACTTAGAATGGTAAGACAGGAGGCATGAAGGGACTATCTGTTTGGCATTGGTTGCAGTGACACCCTTGTGTTTTCAGGATGAAGACCGTTTCCCATGAGTACCATCCCTCAATGTTCTTTGCAAAAGGTGACTCTTGGCAAGAAAAACATATTCTTTTCATCACCACATTTCTTTGTTCAAGACAACTTTTTCCAACATGCAAAGCAATTAGGTAATGGAGACTGCCTGGCCGAAAAAACAAGTTGCCAGCAAAAAAAGGTCACACCTCTAATATTTTGTTGGACAGCCTTTAGCTTTGATTACAGCACGCATTCACCGCGGCATTGTTTGGATAAGCTTCTGCAATTTCACAAGATTTATTTCCATGTGTGGAAAAAAGATGTTTCATGCTCCCTAAACCACTCTTTCACTATTTGAGCCCCATGAATCCTGGCATTGTCAGCTTGGAATATGCCCGTGTCATGTGGCTTACTGAAACAATGTCACACCGAATGCGTGCTGTGGTTGAAGCAGTCCAACGAAAAATTAGAGTGTATGGCTTTGATTTTGGTGGCAGCATATTTTTGAGGCCGGGCAGTATATAAAGAGGAAACATGAGGAAAGACGTGTTAAGATATTGTACATCTTGACAGAGACCTGCAAGTCATGGGACATTAAGAGAGGGGACACTGAGGTTGAGTGTTAAGACAGAGGTCATTCTGTCAGGATTGTCATTTTCATATCCACATCAACACAGTTAGCTCCATGAAAAGCAGGTAATCAGCCCTCACCTGTACCTGTGATTTTTTTAGTGCAGTAACTCTCTTCAGTCCCCCCTCCAAACAAGAAATCCCACTTGGCCTGAGCAATCTTCTGTGAGCGTGAGAATGGAGTGGATGCTGAGCCGCTGTCTGACTGTGAGGAGAGGACAGAGAAGGCGCTCTTTTATCCAACTGTCTTTGCTTTTATTTTATTTTATTTTTGCTTTCTGCTTTAATCTTTCATTCTGTTGAACCTTGGAAACTTGGCTACAACTGCCAAAACATGAACACAATGTGCTCCTACACACACAATGGCATTGCATCTGGCATGGGTGGTACCATGCAGTCCAGTCACAAATGTCTAGGTCAGCATCAGGGTTACCTGCTCAATTTTCACCATAATAATTAATGTATGTCTATAAATGACTGAATTTCCTGACAATGCTCTTCTCAGGTCTTCTCAGGCAGAACAAGACTAACAAACATAACATCCTGAAACACTGTGAGGTTATTTGGGGCCATGTTGAACTACTGAATATGTGGATGTATTGTAATTGGAGTCAGTGTGAGGAGCATGTGTCATGACATGAAGGTGTATGCTTCAGCTCTGCAGACAGATCTCTGAAATTAACACACACAAACACACACACACACACACACACACACACACGCACACACACACACACACACACACACACACACACACACACACACACACACACACACACACACACACACACACACACACACACACACACACACACACACACACGCACACACGCACACACACGCACGTGAGAAGGTCACACTGAAGAAACCCCTTCTCTCCCTCCCCTCAGCAGACCTGAATGCCTGAGCCGGCGTCGACTGTATCGTGGCTGCACTGACTAGATGTCTCAGGAGACAATCTGTCCATCCTGTCCAGCTGTAAGCTGTCTCCCAGACTTCCTGTCACTCCACTGGAGCTTTGGGAGGAACACCCATTCCCCCCACTGTGGTCCTGAATGTCCTCTTTCTGATCTTTGACTATGACCGGTCTCTGTTTTCTCTGAACAGACTTGTTTGTCCCTTTGTCTCCTCCAGTCCTCCTCTGACACTCGTCCTTGCTGGGACTGCAAACCGTGGCTGTTTGCTTTCTGTAATGTTCCTCACAGAGTTCATCCCTGTCCTGGATCAGTCCAGTCTCCCTCCACTCTTGGTGCCGGGAAGTCCAGCTCACAGGTTTGGCCTCTATGTTTTGGCTAGACAAAAGTCTGCGGCAGAGTTGGGGGCTACCTCTGGCTGATCCATAAAACAGGTGATCGTACTGCCGTTGGTCCATGCCTAGAGGTTTGCGCTCACCTGTGTACTGAGGTGGCAGGTGGCGATGGGGGGTTGGCATATTCTCAGTGGTTGTTGAACCTTTTTGCTGCCGTGGATCTAAAACTGGGGACTGAGGGCTGGCTGCACAGTGCAGGCGAGCTGGCAAGGCGGGGGATGCTGGTGAGGACAGGGACTTCTGAGGTACGAGAGGAGAGATACAACCGGGTCTGGTCTGGGGTATTGGTTTGTCTGTTTTCCATTTGGGGTTCTGGTTGTCAGCCTTTAAAGACTCGGTGTAGGGATGGGACTCTCTGTGAGGTGCCCCCCCTGTCTTCGGACTCTCTGACCGCAAGGACTCAGTGTGAGAGAGTGTTGGAGAGGGGGTCCGCCGTCCTGCAAAGATGGTGGACAGCTTGGCAGCCTCAGTGGCTAACTTACAGGCTATTTCAGGGTTTGAGGATGGTGAGAAGCTTCTCCTGCTGCTGGTGGGACTTACAGTGTCACTGGTCCTACTGCTACAGCGTGAAGATCTTTGGTAAGTTTTACTGGATAAGTTAGAGTGACCGTTAGCACTGTAGTGAGAAGTGTCCTTAGCACTGTGACTGGTGTTGGTGGTGTTAGAGATGTAGCATCGGTCTGAACTGTGTGGAGTGCCCACACTGGCTGGGTAGCCAGCTCTGTGATGGTTGCTCTTGGGGTGGATATCTGATGGAATCTCATGCTGAATGTCAGTGGGTCTCCCTGCAGGTAAAGGTGGGTGAAATTTGCTGGGCAACCTCAGGCTTTCAACCCCTGTCCATGGCTTTTGATGGCTCTGAGGCTGGCTTTGACAGCGAGGGTTGGAGATGAAGTGGTACCCTGTGTGGGCACAGAGGTGGTCAGAGGCAGGACTCCTTGGTATTCCGTTTACTGAACCATAGCAGACCCCTCTCCCCATCTCAGTGAGCTGGGTCTTGGACGGCAAGGTCAGGGTTCCTCGGGGCAGGACTGGTGACCCAGCCCAAGATCGGCAGCGGGGGGGCTGGTAATGCCGTGGCAGGGTTGGGCTGCCGTTCTCAATATGATGACCAGAAAACTTCCTTCTAAGCTCTGGAGAGCCAAATTCCTCCAGGGCTCTGTAGGTGGCATCTCTGGCAACTGCATCCATGGTAGATGTATATTTGCAAGGTGGAGCTCCAGGGGAAAAACTCTGAGGAGGGTAGGGTTTAGTGGGGTAAGGATGGCCCTGCCTTGGCTGACAGGTGTACCTCACTGGGTCACTCAGCCTCTTGCGGAGATGGGGAGGAAGCATCTGACCCTCCAATCTATTAAAAGGATTGTCTAACTCACTTTGGCACCCAGAGGCACAGCGGCTGTGAACAGTTGCTTTCTCTATGTAGCCATAGGTCACCACAGAAGTCTTCCCTTCCTCGTCCTCCACCCCTGAGAGCTCAGGGGTCCTGCGGTAGCATGAGGAAGTGGAGGGCACAGTCAGCATGTTGGAGAATGTGGAGGGTGGAGGCATGATCTCCCTTTTCCTGTGGGGATCCGTGTCAGAGGGAGGGCTGCATCCCAGTGACTCAGGCTGGCCTGGATGGGTCCCAGGTGACAGGACGTTGAGTATCTGACCAAACCTGTCATAGAAGATATCATGGCGGTGGACTTGGGTGGGAGAACCTGTAGAATCAGGTTCCCTGAGTTGGAAGCTGACAGAATGTCTGGAGGTGGATTTTGAGGAGGGTAAGCTGCGGCTCCCAGCTCTGGCCTGGTGCTGAAAAGCAGGAGTAAGATCCAGACTGGAGCGCAGAGAGCTTCTCTGAGAGGGAAGGAGGGTGCCTGGGTACTGAAGCGCCAGGTGCCCATCATCTCCTCTACTTGACACCTTCCCATCTTCCTCAGGCATAGGCCTCACCTCAACGTATAGGTGAAGGACCTTACCTGCCTCAGTCATGCTGATATCTGTAGTTTTGATCCTATTTTTATTGCAGACCTTCACCGTTTGAGCTGAAATGACCTGCCAGTGTCAAAGTATCTGACCTACTGAGGTCAGAGATGGACTGGGCCTGTTCCCCGTGTTCTCTCCATGTCTTCAACCTGTGACAAAAAGATAAAGAGACAATGAGTACCAACTAATGCACTTTAAGTCTACTCAGCATCTTGGGGGGCAATCACTCTGGCCATCTGAACTGTGCTGTACTCAAGCACAATAGCCCCCTGCAGCACTGTCCCCCTACTGGCCAGTATGGCACACAATCACACTACTCCAATATGAGCCAGGCGTAAGCACATGCATGGCCTGCCTACGTCATCATGAGGTGTCAGTTTGCAAAACTTGTGCTCATCAGAATCAGGACAATGGAGAACACAGAGAAGATTGTGAAAGCTTGAGTTACTTTCTGGCTTATGCTAAGTCGCTTTGGTCTGACACAGCCCTCTCACGTCTCACCATTGTTTCAAATAGTTGTCGAGAAGAGCGGTCACTGGGATTTTAAGTCATAGATTAGGCACCATGTCCTCGCTGCACCCCCTGAGTCCCCTGCATCCGCTGCTTCCGTTCAAGTTGAAGCATGCTTAAGCTTGGTACAGATGGCCAGTGTGACAGTGTATGCCCTTAAAACCTGTTTTGAAAGTACAGACAGAAAGCACTGTGGTACTTACACAAATTCAACACAAAGCAACTGTAAATATTCTGGGATTCTTTTAGGCGCCCACAAAGAATCTTTGGCCTTTCCCACAAATACATTTTGGAAAAATTAAAGAACACAGTCTGCCACTGACATCGGCCAACGTGTCTGCTTCCCCCTCGCAGTGGGAAGTGTTTTCTGTCAGATATAGCATACAAAGGGACACTGTGCAGTCACTTTTTGGTCCCTAACAAAGGGCAGTTCTATAGTGTGCTGTGAAACAGTTTAACATTGGTGTCCCAGTGGGAGAATTACATTGTGTTATAGTTTTGCTTAGTTTATGTTTGTAGTTTCATAGACAGGTCCCCTTTAATTTACTGCACCCTGTAGTTGTTAGTGATGATGCTTAAAGCCCGTCTCAACTTTACCTCTTCCTCTCACACTACTTCCACTGAAGTTAGGTTGAGTTTAGCATTTTCAATAATGCATCCACCGATGACAGGCTTCAAAATTTTATTTCAGACACAGATGGGTAACAGCATCATGTATTAAACCTTATACACAGTGGGAATGTCTAGCATGCAGTTTCTGATACGCTGGTCCTTTAGGCAGGTTCTTTTCCATGATGTTCCTATCTTTTTTTGGGCCTCCTGACATGTTTCTTAGCTAACATATGATGTTTCAGGTTCAAATGGAGTAATCAGAGTTTGGAGATTTAAGAAACCACAGAAGAAAAACAAAAATAAAAACCCTAAGTAGAAAGAAAAGGTTCTCACAGTTTCTTACAAAGGACAAAGACAGATCTGTTATTTCTTTAGACCAATCAAGAGTTTTGTTGGCTGTTTAAAATCAAAGAAGGAATTATGTTAAAGGCATTCATTAACTGGACAAAGACATGAGTCTACCCAAGTTGTTGGGTAGAAACTCCAGTGGCTGGTTTAAGGATTTTCAGGAGGTTTTATTATGGCCTTCGGAAATATTCCACGCTCCTGTGGTATTTTCCTGGGACAGTCTTTGGGCCATTCCACAGGTCTCTTGGATCATTCTGGGATACAAAGAGGGTTCTGTGGTCCCAGGTTCTTCCCTTCATAAAGATGAACATCTACAGTGAATGAAGAGGACTGAATTTACTCTGAGGCTGTATCTAAGCTAAGATAGGGTTCATCAGGGTTTTACTTCCATTTGTTACCACCTGTGTACTCATCCTCTTACAGGGTCATAAGTCATGGTAATTACAGGTTTGTTCATGTCATGGGACACTTTCCAGCACAGTCTGAGGGACAAGCTGGCTGCAGACACTCAGAGACACATGTGAGTTTGATTTGTCTATTAATAGACGAGGAAAAGCAGCTTGGCAGTAAAGCTGAGTACAGCCCGCTAAAGAGGAGTCTGATCTGCAGGTTTACCTCCAAAACTCACCACAGCCAACAGAATATCACTC